>JNDT01001339.1:0-48031 GCA_000697055.1 Saksenaea vasiformis B4078
TGGAGAACCTTGTACGACAGCCTTGTTTTCGGCGCAGAAGGAGCCACTTTCCGGTGGACAGAAATCGAGAAACTAATTACAGAAAACCTGGTTGAAATAACAAGAGAATACAACGGATGGACTCCACATAAATTGCTGTATGGATAGATAGCTCGAAAAAGTAATTTGCAGTAAAATAAAATAGCTTATTATCGTCGTAGTAATTATATCGGACGTGAGATAACATTAGAAGTTTGGTTCTTTCATTTAACATATAGCCTGTATACTGATTTCTCACCTTTAAGGCCTGTGAAGAGGTGGAATATAATTTTAGCATGTGAGAAGCATCAGAAGTCGAACAATGCCAATGGCCCCTTTTCTACATACCAGTATACAATTCACAGAATCACATTTATTTAACCAGCCAGTAGTAGGCTTTACTGAATGTACAGCCTCATACTAGGAGGGGGGTAGCAGTTTAGCCTTCTTGGAACTTCCTCGTCCTTCCTAGCCCTTTTGCACCTGTGTATGTTTTTCCGAAGCTTGCCAAGGACAGATCAGGAGGATGGCACTATTTTTCTTTCTTTCGCGTGTCGTTGGGTTGCAGGACAGATATATCGTCTAGGTAAAAAGGTCACGATGTACTTGTTTTCGTGACAAATTGACAGCTGCGTACCAAAGGCGCACTTATCACTGGCGCAACGCGCCCTAGAGTATCGAGAAAACCATCACGGAGTCGCCTCAAAGCAAAACGACGCTCGTGCTTCAGTGTAACATTTTTCTTATTTCGAGTTGTTTTTACTCCTTCTGATAGGGTACTGAGAAAGCCATCACTGTAGTACCACGATACAGAACTCAGGTCATCCACGTACGAACTATTCTTTGGATTAACGCAAAATGAACACTGCCTGGCGCCAAGAAGTATCACTTCCCAGCGCAAAATTTATTCAACTGGAAGGTAACGCAATATTTCTTTGAGGCAAAGGCCCATTAAAAATCCGGTTCTTTTTTTTTCACGTTAAGTAACAAGGTTCAGCCCAGCCTAAACAGATCCCGCCACAAACAAGACCAAGACCTAGCCAAAAGGGAATCTCATCCACTGCCAGCCTTAGACCGTGACCCCCAGAATTGTTTCTTTTCTCTCTCTCTCTTTTTTTTTCTTTCCCAGTGCTCGCAAGTTTACTGTTTCTCTCACACAACGCCTCGATTTCCCCGTTAGCATACAACCATCCTGCGCAGCAATGGGAAAGTCTCAATCATTTCGTTTGCTTGGGACAGCGGAGATCAAGAAAATTCCTATCGAAAATGTTGATGGAGAGGATATTATTTATTGGGAGGATATCGAGCAAGTCTTCCCTGGGGTCAAACATATCGAGAATAGTGGGACTGTTGCTACTATGGTGAAGGATTCTAGTGGAAAGAGGTAAACTTTGGAAAAGTGCAAGACTGACGTTTACGATGAGACAGCAAAGAAATGTCACTCTGACCGAGTGTTTTGGGTTAATGTATGCCTTTTAGATCAACCCCATACCGCGTCAAGCACGTCCCTGACGCTATTCTGGACGTTATCCTGTTCACTGCCTGCGAGCACGTCTCCAGGGCTGGGCTATCGTTGAAGCAAAATGCGGAACCTGCGTCCAAAGAGACTCTGGAAGCTAACATCAACCAGCAATTCAGCAAGGTTGTCAAGATCGTCAATGATTGCCGCAAGGATATCAATGAGTGCCGCGAGGATGTCAACGAGGGTCGCAAGGATACAAAGCAAGGTCTGGTCCAAATTTATGGGCAATTGGCTGTGCTGCGGAGTCGCGTCGAAGCTGTCCTCACTCAGACCTATGAACTCCATGAATACCCAATCCCTCGTCTGTTTATTGTCCTTCCGCAGGATCCCTCAGGATGGGATTACGTCAATCCCTTGACAAACAAGTTCCGGCTCTACTTTTTGTGCGAGTGCGGAGAACACACAAGGTCGATGAACAGCAAAACTAAGGTTCCTCATCACATCCACATTGCGAAGCATGAAGGGTACGAGATCACTCGACCCTCCGAGTTCTTCCAGCAGTATGGTCCCTACGTCCTCACAATCCTGAAGATGCTCAAGCTCGGGATAACTGTCACAGGAGTTGTTATGCCGGCTTTGTCTCAGTTGGTCAGTGCGGTGTTCATCGATCAGACCACTACAGCTTTAAAGCAATTGCAGAAAAACATCGAGCCTGGGATGGATCGAGTCATTGGATATATCGATAACATATCGGCACAGAATGGCAGATCTATCGGAAAAGACTCAATGAGTAACAACAAAGCTGTTGATGATGTTGCCGAGCAGATGGAGAACAATCAAGCATTGGAAGGCGTAGATCTACGCAAGTTGGACATGTTCTTGAAAGGTGCTGATGGGAACAAGGCGTTGGGAAATCTGTATAAGACTGTCACGGACGAAGGACACGTCAAATGGGTATGTGTTGACCATTATCATGAGAATTATAACAGGTCGGCAGTCCAATCGTTCCGACGTGCAGTGGATGAAGTTGGCGGGTCATTTGACGAGAACAATGGTCTAGTGAAAGTGAAACTTGAGTCAAGAGTGTTGGCACAGCAGTTCTACTCCGCGTTGGGGAAGGCCAGATCTGTCTATGAGCTCGATATCTGCCTGGATTTCGAGGGCAGCAAGAGTGACCTTGGAGCACTAGAGGATACACTCAAAAAATCAAGAATAGCGATTCTTCGTCTTGATCTCGGAAGATTTCGACCAAGCCTGCGTAGCAAACTATTACCATTATCCACTCGATACAGCGCTCTTGTGCGCATCATCGAGCACCCCAATATGAAAATGATTCACATTACCTTTCCAAGTGATCTCATTAACCTTTCCAGCTTTTGGCCAAATAGGCTACTACACCTCCACAAGTTATCAATCAACATGATTCCTGAAGTGATAGAAGCAAAGGACTGTAGACTATTGTCAGAGATGCTTGGGGCCAACCCGACTCTGACAACTTTGGAATTGCCGTTCAACAGGATCAGAGAAAACGGAGCTCAGGCCTTGGCTGAGGCACTCAAGATCAACTCGACTCTGACAACTTTGGACTTGGCGAACAACTCGATCAGAGACAACGGAGCTCAGGCCTTGGCTGAGGCACTCAAGACCAACTCGACTCTGACAGCTTTGGAATTGCCGTTCAACGGGATCAGAGAAAACGGAGCTCAGGCCTTGGCTGAGGCACTCAAGATCAACTCGACTTTGACCACTTCGAACTTGGCGAACAACTCGATCAGAGACAACGGAGCTCAGGCCTTGGCTGAGGCACTCAAGACCAACTCGACTCTGACTACTTTGGACTTGGCGAACAACTCGATCAGAGACAACGGAGCTCAGGCCTTGGCTGAGGCACTCAAGACCAACTCGACTCTGACAACTTTGAACTTGGTGGCCAACTCGATCGGAGACAACGGAGCTCAGGCCCTGGCTGAGGCACTCAAGACAACTCGACTCTGACAACTTTGAACTTGGCGGACAACTCGATCGGAGACAACGGAGCTCAGGCCTTGGCTGAGGCACTCAAGATCAACTCGACTCTGACAACTTTGAACTTGGCGAAGAACTCGATCAGAGACAACGGAGCTCAGGCCTTGGCTGAGGCACTCAAGATCAACTCGACTCTGACAACTTTGGAACTTGCAGTTCAACTCGATCGGAGACAACGGAGCTCAGGCCTTGGCTGAGGCACTCAAGATCAACTCGACTTTGACCACTTCGAACTTGGCGAACAACTCGATCAGAGACAACGGAGCTCAGGCCTTGGCTGAGGCACTCAAGACCAACTCGACTCTGACTACTTTGGATTTAAGATTTAACAAGATCGAATGGGACGGACATCAAGCGCTGCATCAAGTGTCTCGGGCCACAATAGATGTCATATTATGATAGTATATCTTCATTTGTGGTATATAAGGAGTCGATGCCAGCTGCAGATAGAAAGTTGTAGGTACCGCGAACCTTTAGAGTAGGAGTAATGAGAGAGAAGCTGTTATGCAACTTGGACTGTAAACTGCTATTCAGAGACAAAGCGATAAAACTTCTAATTACGAGCGCAAATGCGGTGCAGGGGATAAATGAAGGAGATAGGATGGTGCGGAAGCGTGATTTTCATTTTATTTCTACGATACCTCAAAGAGAAAGGCATTGGATCAAATCATATTCACTGCGTCACTAACTGCCGCAGTGTAAGTTAGGAAAACTATAAAAAGTGTGTTTGCATGATGAAAGTTATTGTGTTAAAGCATATCTGTAACATTGAAAATCACTATTGGAGACCACACACGCCGCCTTGATTTATCCCGCAAGACTGCATGGAATGACTTATGCGCTCGGTTGAGATCCTTATCCTTGATCCAAGATGGTTCTCCCATTGTCCTTTTCTACCGCGATCACGACGATCGCGTTGCAAGCCCATCGAATATGGAGCTGGAGCAACTTCTCAACCACTCTCCAACAAGCCAACTTCATTTTTACGACGCCTCAATTGATGATGCCCAAAGGGTCACCCGCTTGCCTCTTTATTTGACCGGTGTGGACAACTGATCGATCGACGTCAACAAATAGTTCAGCAACCGTGCGTTGCTCGCATCATGAATGAACTAGCTCCAACACTTATAACAAGTGACAGATCTATCGACTTTGATGCAATGGATACATCGCTAAAAACATTTTCCTCAACAATATAACAGCGGAAGCCACGATACGGAACCCGTACGTGGCCGCCACCACCATCATCGTCATTTTATGGAGCGAGGAGACAGCCGCTACGAAGGTGAGCATAGCGCACGCAATGGAGGACCAGAATAAAGTCGAGATAAAGCCATCGGTACGGCACCCATAACAGAGACAGCAGCAGCTTAACCGAGCGCTTCCGGGGCAGATAAAATCACTAGCCAAGCATAGACCTGCTCTCATCCAGAAGGAATTCATCAGCAACATTCTGTCCCAGTAAAACATTGCTTTGACCATTGCCCACCTGAATTCCATCGACATGACGCTTCATGCCTAGCTCATCATCATGACACACATATCAACCGCCAGCTGGCCCGATGTAGCCGCACAAGTTCCTAAAATATGGATGGCATCATCGTCGTCACCATCTCCTCCACCACGGCGGCCATGGAAACCTCGATACTACAGCCGCAACCGCAGAACGAGACACAGACACTACCATCCTCGACGTATTAGTCACTCGTCACTCGTTTCATCATGACTTTTCAAGAGCCAAGGAGAAAAAGGAACCACCGTTGATCCCGTGAGCTAGCTCAACTCCAAATCTTTTATTGGTATGCGAAAGAATAAGAAAAAGAAACTCAAAAAAAAGGTGAAAGTATTACAAATAGGAAGAAAAGAAAGAGCAGTTAAGAATAAAAAGCTAATATTCTCAAACGAGGACTTCCAAATGGTTTGTTTGCAGTGGTATCATGCCGTATGATCTTGAGAGATAGCCATCACCTCCATCACAGGGCTAGATTTGTCTTCTGATGTACATTATCCGGCGAAGATTAAGAAGATTGTATCTCTTTTCCTTTGTTGATTTTTTGAGGATGATGTCTTGAGCATTCCTCGCCAGTATCGCCATGCATACCATTGCTCCTAGTTAAGGGTTGTTAGCATGCGTTGTCTGTCTGCTCTGACGGGCGGTTACCAGTAGCCAAGTCATTCGTTTCCAATGATGTTTCACTTTTTAGAATGCTGGCAGATCCGTTCCCCTATTTATATACGTGTGGCGATGGCTAGAATGCTGATATTTCCCAAAAACTTCTGACAACAGAAACTGCGGATCGTTTATGTTTCTTTCTCTGTTTCGGTTGAAATCCGGATTCCACAAGCTCTTTTTTATTTTCAACAACACATTCACTCACGCATAACTATTGGACTTGTTCCAGTGCTACCTCTACTTTTGCGAGTATCACACGCAGTGATACAAGGTGAGATAGAGATCCTTTGATTTCTGTGTCACGACGATCTATTGTTATTTATTTTTTCTTATCAAGTTTCCTGCTGTTCTATTTAAGTAGGCCATTTAGGATGTTTCATCTCACCTAACCAATAACACTTGCCCATGTAAAGGGGAAGGGGCAATCGACACCTGCCAAAGAAGCGGACCGCCGGACGTGATGGTTTCGGCCATGTCACGATCACCGGAGTTAGAAATCAATGATGTGCATGTGTCTTGTCTTCTTTATTCTTCCTGCGTTTGTATATGTTTTTCTGTCAAAAACGATACGGATGATGACAGTGCGGGTTTGGGAAACCGGTGTCGCCTGAAACCATGGCTTTGCGCGGGATAGTGTTTCCTTAGAGGTTCGGTCGGGCGATCGGAAGAACAAAACACAAAAAATCGTTGGAATATGAGTCGTACTTACTCAGAGTCACAAACAATGGGCAGGTCATAATTTTTTAAACGCCTGCGATCGGATCTTTTGGATACTCCCCTCCTCTACCAGCAAAGTTATGACCGCCTTGAACTCGCCACGGCGCTTTCGTATCCGCGCACCATGTTCGACAGCCAATATTGGACCGGGATTCGATGTGCTGGGCATTTCACTTTCGCTGTACTTGACATTGGATGTGACGATCGGTCAAGGTACAAAGCCATTCGAGATGACCTATTCGGGTGAAGGCGCCAAGGATGTTCCACTTACTCCAGAGCATAACTTGATTACCAAGACCGCTCTCTACGTGCTTTCGGCGAACGGGATCTCTCAGTTGCCTCAGCCTCTTCAAATTCATTGCGACAATCCTATTCCGTTGGGCCGTGGACTGGGTTCTTCCGGTGCTGCTGTCGTGGCGGGTGTATTGCTGGGAAATGCACTTGGCCAGCTGAATCTTGATAAAGACCGCTTGTTGGATTACTGTCTGATGATTGAACGTCACCCTGACAACGTGGCCGCTGCGTTGATGGGTGGCTTTGTCGCCTCCTACCTCCGTGAATTGGATCCCAAAGACTGGGAAGGTGTTCCCGCCTCAGAATCGCTTCTGGAAATCGCCTTATCGCAGAATGTGCCACCACCACCACGCGGCATTGGTCACTTTGTACGACTCGGCTGGGCTAAAGAAATTAAAGCAATTGCCATCATTCCGCAGTTCGAAGTGGCCACAGCCAAAGCACGAGCAGTGCTGCCTACCCACTATGAAAAAGCAGATGTGGTATGTAACACACAGAAGCTATTTTTTTCTTTCTTCCTTCACGATAATCTGACAGACGAGCAATTAGATCTTCAATTTCCAACGTTTGGCGGTACTGACCACTGCATTGGGACGATCACCACCCGATGCGGATCTCATCTTTAACGCCATGCAAGACAAGGTGCATCAGCCTTATCGCAAGAGCTTGGTAAATAAGAAAAGAAAAAAAAGAAAAAAAAAGAACTGACGCACTGACATGTGGCACATAGATTCCTGGACTGCCTGAGGTTTTATCGACAATTACTCCGAACACACATGATGGTCTTTTGGGTATTTGTTTATCGGGTGCTGGTCCTACTATTCTGGCCTTAGCAACACATAACTTCGATGCCATTGCCACAGCAGCAGAAGCAGTCTTTGAAAAACACGGAGTCAAGTGCGTTTACAAAGTATTAGAGGTGGTAGAAGATGGAGCAACCCAAATAGACTTGAAATAGAAACCCACTTATCAACAAAACCCTATAAAAAGAATGACTGCAAACTGTGTGTTACAAAACCCACAATCATGTCCTTTTTTTCTTTCTTTTTTTCGCCATACTAAAACAGAACCCATCAGCACTTGATACGCCAAGACCTTTTTTTTTCTAACCTTCTTTCCTTTTTGCATTCCTTGTTTTTCCCGTCATATAATGTATTCTCTTTTTATCTTTACTTTGATTACCTCGGCTGTGGCATTGAGGTTTGGTGAACGATGCGATCCAGGTGCTATCTATACGTAAGCTTTTTATTTGCGTATCTATAACATAGGCCAATTGATAGGGGTGATGTAGGCAATTCTCTTGGGAATACGATGATTCTTGTAGCGATGTATACTTGTTCTGCGATCCAGTAAGCAGTACATGCCAGTATAAAAAGTGTTCGAACAGTGATTATATTCGAAAGTAAATAATTGCCGTTTCTGTACGTTTCTCGACTCATGGTGTGTATGTTTGCATTTAGTTGGGACGTCAAAGTTCATCCATTTCCTGCTCGGTGTAATAGCACAACCTTTTGTCCAGACAATTCTTCAGGTTGTAAACCATTGCTTCCAGTAGGCGGGCATTGTGATTTAGTAAGTACAGAGAATCATCATCTTTTTTTCTTTTTTAGTTCACTGACCATGGAAAAAGGAACGCGACGATGAATGTGTGGGAGGTCCTAACGCGATCTGTTTGAATATGACTTGCTTTATCAAGGGAGCACCGTTGGGTGGTCGGTGTGGGTCTGACAAGTAAGCACAAAAAATTTAAGTTTTCCCGCTAAGCCCGTGATGTGATAGGACGGACTATGTTTCCTACGATGCGGAGGGCTACGCGGTAATGCAGACGATTATTCGCGACAATTGTACAGTTGGAACCTACTGTGGACCGGAAACGACATGTATCATGTCAAAACCTAACGGAGCGACATGTCAACAAGATCGAGAGTGTCTATCACAGACGTGTAATAATGATGGACTGTGTATCCAAGGACCGGATGTGTTCCACACAATCCCGGTGTGGTTGTGGGCTGTGGTGGGTGTGTCTGTGTTTCTATTTGTGTTTGTGATTCTTCTTGGGTTATGGGTGCTGCACCGTTATCAAAGCAAAAAGGAGCATGCCAAAATTGTCAAATTTTTTGGCGACAATGAGGAGTTTGGGAAATATGCCATGGCAGAATCGACAGAGAGGTTTTATGGACTCGACACCCCGACGACAGCAAGCATTCCGGGATCGGACGGTCATAATAACAGCGTGGTGTATCTTACAACGCCAGATTACAAAGAATCATCGGCGTTGGCAGCGACTCGGCCTCTCAGTTGGCGTAGCTCTTCGCAGCCAAAACTTTCATCCGAACCTCTGGTTCACAAATAAAATGTTAGACCCCACTGATCCTACACATCTCTCCGCGACCCAGTCAACTCTTTACTCCCTTCCGAAGAGACAGAATATTACTATCCGCTACTGATAGAACCGCTATCTCTACGCTTTCGCATCTCTACAGCATCACGTAAAGTGAGCTGCGATCCTAGCTACATCTGTCTCATTACTGATTAGCTACAATGTACTGGCTCCATAACACCAATACCCTTCCACCTCCCCACGCCCCGTTTGATATAGAAACTTCACCGCGCTGCTTTTCCTTTTCTTTTTTTTTCCTTTGCTTGCAAGGGGATTCTTACACATTCTTTTTCTACGAGAGCGGACCAGAGCGAACATACCGAGGCGGGGCCGAGGTTACTGTCGCAAATAAAGCCCTACCTTTTCACCCTTTTCTTTCCTTTACGATGAGGTCTTTCTTTTTTATTGAGAGTAGATTAAAGGGAATAAGTCAAGTAATACAGCATTCAAGGTCAGGCACCTTCATGAAGACCATCACACCTCGTTATCTGCAACCGGTTTTTGCTTGAGACGCAAAATAAGCCCATATTTCTATAGCTTTTGTTCGTCTGTAGAATCTAGAGCTACTTATCGTATGATACAATTGGAAATGGTCATCCACACCTGATGCGTAGCAGGTTTGACAACAATAAAGCTATCTTTCTACATTGCGCGTTTATATAGGGGTATCGCGGGACTCCATGCTACGTTTTGTTTCATGAATGGCATAATTCGTCGAGAACGCCTAAAAGTTGTCCTTTCTGATTTCTCGTCACTTTACCTTTCTTTTCATTTTTACTTTTTTTTCAATCACGAAGAGATTGATTTGGGTATACGTCTGTGAACGATTATATGAATGTCCGCGGATGATACATGCTTCTATCTATTGCAGGACCCCGGTGGCTGTACTTTCTCCACCTCCAGCAATATCCCCTCCATTTCTGCCTTTTCTTCCACGTGGGTCAATGTCTGGCAAGATGACAATCGATGCTTTTACTTACTGCGGATCGTAGTGACGATCCTGTCCTCTCCCCTTCTCCTCCGCCACCACCAAAGTCTCCGGATTTGTTCAAAGAACAAGAAAACTACTGAATCCTGGCGCAACTCCAGGACAGGGCTCAATGCCCGTACAGGGGTTAAGTGAGTCCGTCACTGTTGGATATGCTTTACTCAATCCATTTCTTTTGTGTATGACACTTCTCCTATTGTGCCCCATCCCAATTTTGATTTTCTCTATTTTGCCCCCAATTTTTACCCTATCTTAGTCCCAAATTTGTTTTTCATCTTTGTCTCAATTTTCCTTGTAACTGTTCCAATACAGTAAAACCAGTAAAAAGGATCATGCATTCCCGAATCGGATCTCTTCTGTCAGTTTTCATTTGACGGTCACATCAGCGAATGACATCATCGAAAGAAAAGGGCGCTTAAGACAAAGCGTGTGACACAGGCCCTTCATTCTTATTTTTTTTGTGAGTGTGTACGTGCGTGTTCGAAGAACGTTGAAACGACGATCGGAATAACATCTGAAAAAAAAAAGAAAAAAGGCACCGTTATACATTTGAAAAAAAAACATGAGCACAGACGATATTGAATCGTACCAATACCAATTAGATCAAGTCCAATTTGCATTATCCAAGGATCCAGACAATGAGGAGCTGAAGAATATTGAACAGAGCCTTCAAGAGCTGATTAACCTTACGAGTCAGTTGGAACCCAAGAAGGCTAGTCGATCGGCACAATCTGAAACGCCACCTACACCTACGACGAATACATCGGCTAGTCCTGTTACCGCACTGCGGACACATCAGTTTTCGGTTGGTCAAGAGGTGATGGCGAAATGGGCAGGCGATGGTCAGTATTACCGAGCGACAATCACAGCTATTGGCGGTGCCGATCAAGTATTTTCGGTTGTTTTTAGAGGGTATCAAGAAAATGAGATTGTCAAGGCAGAAGATATTCGAGCAATAGAGACAAAGAAGAAACGTCAGGGTATTTTTGAAGATGTGGTTGTAAAGAAGAAAAAGAAAGAAAGCAAAGGAACGACATCCTCATCAACTACAAGTACACCAGCAAAGAAAAAAGTGAATGAAGTGGAAGTCAAGAAAAATGCATGGTTGAATTTTGCAACGTCATCAGAAAAGAAGAAGAAAAAAGTGCTGCCGATCAACAAGAAGAGTATTTTCAAGACGCCCGATAATCCCGAAGGAAAAGGTAACACAGACGCACGCGCACAAAAAAAAATATATATATATATATATGCTATTAAACAACGAGTCGGGAAATAACTGATACCCTATTTTCTATAGTTGGTGTTGTTGGTAGTGGACGTGGAATGACAAGCTTTCAACAACGAGGAAAGCATGTTTATGCAGGTGGAGGAGGTGAAGAAGAAGAAGCAGTTCAATAATCATGAAAATAAAAAAGAAAAAGAACCAGATTTGAGTTGTGACCGTGTTGAATGGTTAGTTTCCTAATTGGGAAGTTTCTGTCACCATCACAAAAAACCCCCCTTCTCTTACCCTCTCCCCCCTTTCACGGTCCCCCCAAATTTTATAACTTTTTTTTTCTATCGTCCGTTGGGAGCCTCATTGTTGAATCCAATCCTTACAGTCCGCTCCCTCTTTTTTTTTCCTCTCTTTTCTTTTCATACTCCTCTTTCTCTTTTCTCTCTCTTTTCTTCTTTTCTTCTTTTCTTTTTTTTTGTTACTTCCCCTTCTTAACTTCTTCTTCCTTTTTTGTCATACGTACAAGATCATCGGAGAAGAAGAAGAACAACAACAAAGTGATAGATATATAAACATAGAGAAAGAAGCAAGAAGAAGAAGACACACACACACGCATTTATAACTTATATATATATCTATACATATATATATATATATATATATATATTATATACACGCACAGCCAGAAATTATATAGAACACAGACGCATCATCCGCAAACTCTCTTTTTTTTTTCCTCTCTTCCTTTTTACTTTTTTTTTTTTTACCCTTTTCTCTTTTTTTATTTTATTTTCAACCTTTCTTTTACTGGCAATGTTACCACAGTTTGGTTATATTGTTGCTCAAGCCGGAGCTGATTCACGTCCTCCTTCAAACCCTTCCTTACCACCATTAAGCAAGCATTCGCCATTTGCATATGCACCACCACCACCTCCGTCTGTGTCTCATGAACCTGCAGTGCCTTCCTCCTCATCCGGTTCGATCAACTATCCTACTTATTACGCACAACAACAGTCTCCATTACCCACTTCATCGTCCTCTTCTTCCTCTGCTATGGCTTATTTACCTCCTCCTCCCTCTTTTCAACAACAACAACAACAACAACAGCCCTATCCTGCAGGTGACCATTACGCCAAACCCGTGGACACAAGACCTCAACAGTGGCAAACGGAAACTTATCGCGCATCACCTTCTACCTGGTATACTCCGCAACCTTATCTTGATCCCCCTCCATCTTCGGACGACCCTTACCATCCTCAGTATGGCTCCCGATGGCATGGTAAGCCAAATATATAATAATATATTATTGTGTATTGTATAAACAATCCATTTCTCAGATGAGTCGCCCATCGATGAATTAAACGAAACGCAAATGTACCGCAGGTTACGGGAATACAATGATTTAATGACGTGGATGGACAACGAATTTTGGGAACAAAGTGAAGAGTAAGTAAAGAAGGAAAAAAAAACAAACAAGACCCTAATCCTATCCTTAGAATTTACCGAGAAAAGTTACAATCCTTGCAAGAAGAACTACGGCATATCCAAGAAGGTAAAAAAAAAAATTCTTACATGTTTCCGCAATGTCTTGCTTAACCCTTGTTTTTTTTCTTTTTTCTTTTTGCATTAGGAACCCATTCTGGATTCAAGGAAGTCGTGTCGGACCTTGAACACAAACGCGAACAAACCATTGCCGACGCTGAATGTTTCATGAAATACCAATTATCATTTGCCGAACAACAGTATGACCAAGACATGGCCACAGTGGAAGATGAATACGAGGTTCGAAAAAAAAATGATATAGAGAGTGTAACACCTCCCCTCTAAACAAAAGCATCAGAATGAACGCCGTAATTTACATGATACATTGATGGCTGCCATGGAAGAACGGAGGAAACAAATTAAAGACGACAAAGATGAAGGCATTACTGACATTGAAGGTAAAAAAGAATACATTAATGTCGAGGGTTTTTTTTCTTTTTTAAACTTTTTTTCTTCATTTAGAACTTTTTCGTGAGGCTTATTCTCGTGTCAGTCACCGGCGTACGTTACGTAAACGGACACCTTTCGATAAACTTAGTAACGGGACATCTACACGACCCGAAGCCACTAGACGACGACAAGGTAACAAAGAAGAAGTGGGTATGCCGTGTGCTTAAAACATTGCAAAATCAAATTTAGTCCGGACAAGTTCCCCACATAATATCAATGCTCAGCCTACATCAAAAGAAGAAGAAGAATTAGAAGCAGATTTTACAAGCATGAAAGTATGTTTTTTTTTCTTTTGAGTTTCTGTTGTACACATAAATGTAACTAAACCTTAAATTCTTCAGGGCATTCTCCCGGCGAGAAGACTCAACGCGTCCAGTACAACATCAAGACGATGACTTTGAAGAACGCACAACTGGTTTCATTGAACAAATATCATCTTTTGCCTTCTTTTTTTTTTATTTTTTTTACATTCTTCCCCATCTGTAATTTGGATTTGTAAACAACTGGAAGGGGGAATTAACCAGATGAATCATAATAAAGTGAAAAGAAAACCTCTTGAAGAAAAAAGAAAAAAAAACATACACGCATTATATAAAAAAGGGTGAGAAAAAGGGGGACGGGAAAAAGGGGTTAAGAGGACGAAACAGTGATCTTTGACGATAATGATCAACAGACCATGCATAACCCATTTTTTTGCCACTAAAAAAAGGCAAGTGGGTGTGTCAAATGACGATCCTCGTTGGTTGCTATGTACGATTCGTTCATCATCAGCTCCGATTGTTATGCATCCCCTAGTCATTCCCATTCATGTAAAGAAAAAAATAAAAAATAATGCAGTCATTCCTTCCTTTTTCTCCTTTTTTTTTCTGGTTTTTGTTTTCAGGAAAGAAATGCAAACAGAGACAGAGACAGAGATATTCGGTACAAGATGTTCGATTGAGGGGGGGTAAGGAGGAGAGCTTAAAAAGATGATGATGGGTAAAGACAAAAAAGAAAAAAGAGAAGTGACTGGTTCAATCCGACGTTTAGAACCATGGTTACGCATAGAGTAATGGCGTTCGTTCGTTTGTTGTTGTTGTTGAATGAGGTGTTTTACGACAGATATCGAATTTACAGATCGGACACTGATCCGAAAGGTTTGTCAGTTTCTTAATAATTTTCTTTTCTTTTTGGGAAAACTTACAAATTTTTTGTGTGACGTGAGCCATGCGTCGACACAGACGGCATGGAATTCATGCTTGCAAGGTAAAACACGAAGTGTATCATCGTCAATGTAATCTTCGAGGCAAATGGCACATTCGGCATGGTCTCCGTCCTTTAACTTTTCACGGCGGAAGGTCCGCTTCGGTAACCGTGTTACATAGTCCGACGGGGCCAGTTCCTGTTTGCGTCGTTGCCGTTGGCGCAGCCGCCACGTCAGATAGATAAAGAGCATCATGACAGCTGGTGACAACACCACAACAAGCAACATATCTAACAACGGCCTAAACGGAATAAATAATAAAGTTGTCAGATAACCTTTTACATCCCCGTTTTCCCCTTTTTTCTTCCTTTACCATGTCAGCATGTCATCTTTGACCATCCGAACCTTCATTGGTTCTTTGAACATTTTCGAAAGAAGCAGGAGTGCTTGGTACTGATGTTGTGCTACAAACACACTTGGGATATGCACGTCGGAGACATCACCTGCAAAAAAAAAAAAAAAAATGAAGCCATCGGTGAACCACTTCCCTTTCGTTCTATTTTTTTCTTTGGGAATAATAATAATCATATATACCTGGTGCGTACATCGTGACCCAACCGTTATAGTATCGATCGCCAACCACCACCCCAATCGCACCACTTGCCTGCATTGCTCTTACTTTATCCACAAAGGAACATTCACCACGTTCGATCAATGCGATCCAATCCTTGCAAGGGGGTTGCACTTGAACACAACCATACCTGTCTTCTTCTGCGATAGGTGCAACCAAGTGACCTTCCAAACCTTCTTCCGTCAGTCGTGGTCCAAACGCAGCTATGCGGTCAATGTACGTCTCATTCGAAACCTCAATCAGTCGTAATGAGTGACAAACGCTTTCATGTCAAAATAGAAACAGATCATACAAGTATTACGATGGACGCATTCACCAGTAAACTTGGCCATGCAATAAGCAATGACAAGAGTATTATGCAACAAGTCAACGTGGTCATACAAGACAAATATATATATATATATATATAAAAATGTATATATAAAAAAAAAGAATAGGTGTATCAACAAAAAAAGAAAAAGAAGAGAGTGTGAAAAAGAAAAAGAGAGAGAGAGAGAGAAAGAGAGAGTATATAGGGAAAGTAAAAAAAAAAGTGGAAAGAGAAATGATTCAATTCTTATTTCGGGAAAAGTGTACATATATCACACCACTGTCACGCTACCTTGGTGCAAATGATCTTTTCGGTAAGCTCATCCACACATTGCCATAAACAAGCCTCCGTTGTCATGCGTGGCACAGTTTGATCGTCCTACACAAAGAGAGACAGAGAGAGAGAGAGAGAGACAGAGACAGAGACAAAGAGTTCAGTTGCAAGTGTTCCAGTATGGCGTTTGAACTAAACGGGGTCTTACCAAATAATATTCCGGATGATGTTCCAGTTGAAGACAGCCTTCTTTCCATATCCACCGCTGACCAGCTCCCTTGTCATATTTTAAACGTGCCGTTTGCACAATCCATTGCCCTTGACGTACAGGCTCTTTGACAGCCATCACTTCAAAATAAAATAACGCTTGAGTACATCATGCGAGCATGATTTGTGCTATGTTTTTGTTTTACCACATCCAGAAAGTTTGTTAATTAAAAACCCACGGTCATAACTCCACAGCTGATGGTCTCCGTGCGTATTTGGACGTAATTCAATCCTTGCAGAAGGCTAAAAAAGAAGAAAGGGTTTATTTCTTCTTCTTCTGCTGCTGTTGCTGCTGCCTTTCCCACCCCTCCTTATCTCCTACCAAAAACGTCTTGTCAACAACGCTCAACACATGGTCATGATGAGAAGGACAGACAATGTAAAACCACCCTTCTGGAAATGTCATGTAACTGATGTGCAAAGATCAAAAAAAGCCCGTTGTGTGTGTGTTTTTTTTCCTTCTTCCTTGTGACCGGTCCAAGAAAAGCGTTTCCCCCTTTTTCCGATCGCTCCTCAGTTGCTACATAAAACAAAAATGTGTGTTTTCACTGAATACAAATGCCCGCCTTGGCTGGTGTGATCTGATAGCGGTTCATGGGATCGACCACGTTCTTGCCACTTTTATATAAACGTGCTGCTACCAGCGTGGTAGAAGAGTCGTTGCCCTGGGAAACGGGGTAAACTAATTTTTTTTTTTTTTACAACGCATGCAGGTCATCTGCATTCAATAAATAAAAAAGGCAAAAAAAGAGCATTCAACGTTAGAAAAAAGCCCCTACGTTGATCTGTGTTCAAGGGAACAGGGTCGATAGATTTATGAAATCGAGTAGGGAAAACGGGCCGGTGCGCAACCAACTTCGGAAGCATCATCCTTTCATCTCCGACGTGTTCATGCTGAAGAAAAAAACCTTGGTTCTCTCCTTTTTCTTATGGTTGTACAAGAACACCAAATAACAACTCTTGGGACATACCAACAAAAGCTCCCGGAAAGAAGGAGCCTCACGCATAGCAGAGACGGATGGGGGATTCAACAGATCCACCCCTCTGGAAGATTTTTTACCTGGTGCCAGCATTTCAACATGGCACGGAAAACGTCAGTATGTCAACGAAATAAGGTCTCACTTTGAACTAGCAGATCTCTCTTTTGAATGACCTTTATATGTTTTCAAGAGAACCAACAAATTCAGTCCGCTCGTTAATATCTGCACGATCGCGTAGAAAGTGTCGAAAAAGTGAATAGGGGGCTGGTTGTGATGCTGCAACAGAAATCAGGACAGTGAAACTGCGTTCTATCCAGTCTCTGCTAATAATAACCATTGTAAAGGTAAACTGCACCGCTTCAGGTAAACATCCTCTCTTGGCACACTAGATCCCTCTCCGTTTGAATTTGTCAGGTTTTTTTTTATTTTATTTTATACATACATTCAACTTGCCCTTTTCTATCATCGTCAGGAGTAACGTTCTCGCAGCAATGGTAGGTGAATAGTCTACCGTTTTAAGAAATAAAGTTTTTGTTTCCAATGATGACTCGTTGCGATACCAAAAAGAAACAATGGCATTTTTCAAGTGTTATATGTCCGAAATTTGTTTTATTCGTGCTTCGGACGCTGCAATCTTATCCACTGCACTGTATGCTTTTCCTAGAAGAAAGAAAGTGTCAGTAACCCTTGTTCCTTTTGTCTCTTTTTCTCTTTTTTTTTTTCCTTTTTTACCTTTGGATTCCATCAACGTCTTGTACTCTAGGTACAGATCCGCGTCGCGCTGTATGGCCGCCTTTTGGATAAAAATAATTGTTCCTGATACATGATGTACTTGAAAGCTGCAAGGTAGATTGTTGATCTGTTTGATGAAGAACAAGCTGCCCAAGAACATATCCATGTAATCACGAGGAACACGCAAAATGCCCATACGCGTCTCAGGATTGTACCATTTCACTAACCCATCCATCGTCAATGTCCCATGCGCGTGCTCAGCCTCGTTTCTTTTCCTTTCCTCTTCTTCCTTTTGCTTTTACCTCCTGCACTCCATACCATGCCACTACCAAAATCGCCATAGTTGACATTCACTGCTTGTCGAATCGTGGACGTAATCTCTTCTTCTGACACATCAAAGGCGGTCCTTGGAAACGTCACATGACCGTCTTGAAGCGCTGGATCTTCGAGAAGCTCAAACAGGATCCATCGATTCTTTAATCGGACCATGGCTGAGAAAAAAAAAGTTGATGTATGAAAAAATAAAAGGAGGTAAGCGAACCCTTAATTTTTCGTGGCTTTCCGCCAATTTCGCATCAAAGCCCAAGGTGAATCTCATTGGCTCTCACATCGTCTGTAAGACATGACCAGTAAAGCCAAGAGAACAGACTAGCACGGAATAGATAATAGATAAACAAAAAAAAAAAAAAGGAGAGGCAGCAAAGTATGAGCCCCTATGGCTTAATCTTAGGCATAGATAGCTTCATGCTTTCTGCATAATGGCGAATGCGATGCTTTTTAGAGGAATGCGTCTTTGCAAGTAAACATAGGGATTTTGATTAAAAGGAAACCAATCATGCAGTTTCATGTGACAGTGAGAAAGCTTATAAAAAAAAAAGAAAAGTGTGGGTCCAAGAAACATGTCCGTTTCTTCTTTTTTGTTTTATTTCAGCAGATGACGAAATTTGTAGGCGCCATTGATCAAGGGACAACCTCCACTCGCTTTGTCGTATTTGATGAACGGGGATCCATCGTTACCTATCATCAGATGGAATTTACACAACATTATCCCGAACCTGGGTAAGTTTCTTTTTTTTTGTTGGTCTCTCTCTCTCTCTTTTCCACTTTTACAAACAAACATACCAAAGATGGGTTGAACATGATCCCTATGAGTTGCTGGATTCCGTAAAGTCTTGCATTGAGCATACTGTTCAGAAACTTTCCATTATGGGACACGAGCCTTCAGAGATCCAGTGTATCGGTATTACCAATCAACGTGAAACAACCATCGTGTGGGATTCTGTGACGGGAAAACCTCTCTATCCGGCTATCGTATGGAGTGATGTACGCACGGCAGATCTTGTTAAATCACTCGCCCAAAAATCATATAAAGGCGTCGATGCATTACATTCCTTATGTGGACTGCCACTCACAACCTACTTCTCAGCGCTCCGATTAAGGTGGATGCTGGACAATGTACCTGCTGTGGCGGATGCATTAGCAGAGGGTCGGTTGCAATTCGGGACGGTAGATACATGGTTGATCTATGTAAGTTCGCTTGTCTTTTCTAGGGTATTATTTATTTATTCATTCCTTAGTGTCTCACGGGAGGGATCGATGGGGGCGTATTGGTAACGGATGTGACGAATGCAAGTCGAACCATGTTGATGGATATTCATACATTAAAATGGAGTGATGAAGCTCTGAGGTAACAGAGACAAGAGATTGGTAGCTAATTGGAATGGGAAACTGATAGGTTGTGATTCGCAGGTTTTTCGGATTTGAGGGTATCCGGTTACCCAAGATTGTGTCGTCTTCGGAAGTCTACGGATCCATGGTGGATGGATCACTCAAAGGGATCCCTATTGCGGGCTGTCTCGGCGATCAGCAAGCAGCATTGGTTGGGCAAAAATGTTTTCATGTGGGCGATGCAAAGAATACCTACGGCACCGGTTGTTTCATGCTTTTCAACATCGGTGACCAACCTGTCTTTTCGGAAAAAGGGTTATTGACTACGGTTGCATATCAATTCGGTGATGGACCACCACAGTACGCGTTCGAAGGCTCAATTGCTGTGGCAGGATCTTCTATCGCCTGGCTACGAGATAATCTCGGTGTGATCGCTAATACACAGGAGATCAATACCCTTGCCGCCAAGGTAGACAACACAGGAGGCGTTTACTTCGTTACAGCGTTTTCCGGCTTATTTGCTCCTTACTGGTGTAGTGACGCGCGAGGAACCATCTGCGGGCTGACCCAGTACACAAAACGGGAACATCTGGCGCGTGCCACGCTGGAAGCGGTATGTTACCAAACACGGGCGATCCTGGATGCAATGAATGCAGAGTCGGGTGCGCCTCTGCGATCGCTCAAGGTGGATGGCGGCATGTCCAATTCCGATTTATGCATGCAGATCCAAGCAGATACACTGGGCATCCAGGTGGACAGACCCCAGATGCGGGAAACAACGGCCTTGGGATCGGCTATTGCCGCTGGCTTTGCCGTTGGGATCTGGAAAGACTTTGATCAACTTCAAACCATCAATACCGAGGGAAGAACCTTGTTTGAACCAAAACTCTCTGACCAAAAAAGAGAAAAACTATACACGGGATGGAAAGAAGCGATCAAACGCTCGATGAATTGGTCTTCTACCGTGGAAACTTAAGCTTGCAAGGCGGTTCACTCTCTTAGTGCTCATTAATAAATGATTCACGTAAAGAAGAAGAAGAAAAAAAAACGTCTGTGACATCTCTTTTCTTTCCTTTTTTTTTTTTTTTGTCATGGCCATGTCACCCATTTATACATGGCATTCTGCTCAGGCTATCTTGTCTAGCCATGGGTACAACCTACTTCAGTCATGGCAGGATGGAAAATTGCAAGCCGTCATACAGGATCCCAAACTTCTGCTAACTTATTACTTCTCATTGGATCCATTGGTCATCGGTCTCATGATAGCTAGCGTGTTTACCGTGATTCACTACGTCCTTGCCGAAGTAACGGGCAACTATAGCCAAGTAGGTGAGAGAGACTTTGGTTTTTGTTTCGCCTAGTGGATGGTTGGGCTTATATTTATTATTTGATACAGATAAAGCTTGGTCAATTTTACCCATGGTGTATGCCTGGCACCTCTTTATCCATCACTTCCTTTTAAAGCAAGTGATCAATGAACGTTTGTTGCTTGCTTCGGTTCTAATCACTTTATGGGGTATACGCCTTACCTACAATTTCGCAAGGTAAGTAAAATAAACACAGCAAAAAGGAAAACGAAAACGGAGTGTGTTCCAACCGTTCTTTTTAGAAAGGGTGGCTATGCTTGGTCGGGACAGGACTACCGCTATCCTTATATCCTCAGCAAGATCGGTAGAATTCCGATGGCTGTCTTGAACTTTACTACAATTGCTCCTTTCCAAAACTTTCTGCTCCTCGCTCTTGTTGTTCCGCTTTACTTTGCCTATCTGACAGAGACACCTCTTAACATTGTGGATGCCGTCGCTACGGTTCTTCATCTGAGCTTTTTATTCCTGGAGGCTGTAGCAGATGAGCAACAGTACTACTTCCAGACGCGCAAATATGCAATGCTCGAGGTTGCCGATAAATCCAAACTGAAAGGCGATTACAGACGCGGATTTTTGTCGGCATCAGGTCTGTGGCGATTTAGTCGACATCCCAATTTCTTTGCAGAAATGGGAATCTGGTGGAGCGTTTACCTTTACTCCGTTGCCACTGCGTGGGAACACACGAGCGGATGGTCTCGATGGCTGAATTGGACTGTCGTTGGTGCGTTCACATTGACCCTGCTGTTTCAAGGAAGCACGCTCTTGACAGAGGTAAGCCTTGGGAGGACAAATTCACACATGCTAAACTTTATCAACAGCGTATCTCAGCTGAAAAGTACCCAGAGTATCATTTGTACCAGCAATCTGTCAGTCGATTTATTCCATGGTTTTCTCGGTACGAGGATACTGCCTTGAGCCAGAAAAAAAGAAAATAAGTTCGCGGACTACACATAGTCATACTCGCCTTTTGTTCTTCAGGTTAAAGAGATAGCCCGTGCTAGTCAAGCAGTTCGCCTCACAAAAGCGACTAAATATCAGTTCTTCTTCTTGTCGCATAATTGAAAAAAAAACACGGATTCTTTTGGAAAGCACCCGGATCATAAATGACAGGCAGATCCATTTAGGTAAACCTTGGTATGAAAAATGATTAAGAAAGCCGATTTATCAGCTTGCTACTGTTATCACGAGACAATGGATGTCTCCCAGGATCTCAGAAGACTTCCTTGACTTCTTTTTTTTTCAATTGATTGAAGTTTGAGGTACATTGCACATATTACGGTCCACGATGGACTCCGAGAGCGTGCTTCTGTCATACCTCGTTATCCAAGATTAAGTTAAGACTAGGCCGCTATTGGAAATCGCTTGTTTGTTTACAAGCTCATTCCCACAACAAGACACACTCTACTACTGTACTTCATAAAGAATAGCAGCGTCTTGCTTTCAGCGGTATTCGCTGCGCGCCGAAATGCTTTGGATTACTCGTTTGACTATGCGCCTTGCGCCCACAATTCTTGTCGACGGTCGATTGTGATCCTACCGCTCCACATTTGCTGCATAAGCGCTCCAAATAACTCGCTCTGTCAAGCCATTTGTGTCTCTTTTTTCAGGGTGGATTTTGTTGGGGCGCGGACATTTTCCTAGTCATTCCGTAGTCGTTCGTACAGAAATGTTTCCCTCTCTTTGGTGGGTCATTTCGCGAATATCTCATGTGGAGCGTTTTTTGGCTTCCACCTGAGAGGCATTTGGCAGACCGAATGGTCCGTTCTTTCTCATTGATATACGGTTCTAATTTGAGTTTGCTGTGGCTAGATCACTTATGCGAACAACGCGATACTTGTACGCCCAGCATGGTTGCATCGAGAAAATGGCTTTGTGAATGATCCAAGAAGATGACAGTACCAATAATCACGTTGCTTCACCTCCATGTAATCGGTGAAACGGATTCCATCGTTCATTATCACCGGTAATACACGAATTTCTTCAAGATTTGCGTACAGTAAGACCAAAGAGCTTCTTAATGCGTGCTATGCATAAACTGCGACACTGCAAAAAGCATCTTTCCAATTGACCATGTTGTATAATGAGAAAAAGAAGTTATCTGCCGTCCCCATCGGACAATTACTTTTGCCTTTCGTGAACCTAGGATATCAGGACGTTGTACTACCTTCTCCGGGAATTCCCGCATAAATGGCCTATCTTGATTCTCGCATGGCAACGTTGCTTTCATCCCGCCATGATTACTGCAATTTCTATGATAAACACTGTCGGATTTCCCGCTGAGATACTGCCCTGTCCTTTACACCGGTGCCTATCTTGATCGCTCAAAAGACGATGGGACTCATGTTCACAATTATGAATGAAAATCGACAACACCCCTTCCTAAACCTAAATAGCGTTCACGTCTCCCTTTGATGTTTGTTTTTCTCTCGATCAGATACCCTGATTCGTTAGATGCTTTGCTAAGCACATTCTTTATTTCGACCATGTGATTGAGTATAAACAGATGCTTTGTCATCCTTGCAAAACGCGTTATGAGAAGCCAGAACAAAAGGTCAAGACGTGCTCACTTTGTAACTTTGAAAAGACGAATGAAGGATGATGTGCTTGCGCTGTTTTCTTTTTTTTTTAAAAAAAAAAGAACTAGAAATACGTATATATAACTCTTATGCAATTCAATGCTATATGATACAGTGAATAGAGTGGATTACAGGTTTGCTAAAAATAAAGAGATCGAAATGGATTACTCAATTGGACATGAAAACACACCGTCTCGTGGGGAAGTTGTGATAGTGGGTGTCCAAGCAATGCCGAATATATGAAAAGTTGCCTAATTTTGACATAATGAAAGGTTAGTCTCTTTTCTTTTCTTTTTTTTTTTTTGGTCTGTCATTTTGTTTTCCTTATTACCACTGCAGTCATATTCAAGGTGCGTGGTATAGATGCAACTTGAACTCCGCAGGCTCTGTACAGGCGTAGAAATGTCGGGTCTGTAAGCGTTGATGGACGATAATTCACTTGGACAACCATCTGAACATGCGAAGTGGCACGTGGCTGAAGTACCATGCGATTTAATGTCGCCCATCCGTAGGCCTGGTGAGTTACATTGTCTGTAAAAGCGAGATCCATTTGTAATAGTTGTGTGGGGATCCAATTGTTCCGATTGTCCAAGGTGGCGTTGATCAGCCAGGATGCATTCATGGAGGGGTCTGTCTCACGACCCCAACGTATCGGTTGCAACACAGCTCCGTGGTTAGGCAGGACTAATCGGGGAGTCCGAGGCCAGCAAAAAAAGACGATTAGACTGCATAAGACGAGGAGAAGGATGCAAAGATGAATAAGGACGCGTCGAAGTGTGCATGATCTGGTCGTTCGGTCCTGAATTTTATGTAGGTCCGTCAACGAAGGTGGACTGTGTTCTTGGACAGAAATGGTCATTGTTGCAGCGCGTGAATTGTCCGCTGCACCCAAAACATCGACTTTCAGCGTGCTTGCAGCATCCTCTTCTACATAGAGTTCTTTCCGTGCTTCGACAGGATCAGGTGGATGATGTGAGTACGGTAGGTAGGAGTGAGTTCGATCCGTCTCCTGGATTGTCAGCAATCGTAATGGGGTGGGTCGTGAATGGACTTGAAGGTTGTCAATATTATATAGAAAAAATCAATCGCATTGCCCTTGCCTTGTCGATGTTTTGCTGCACGGTAAGGGTCATTATCAAAAGGAGGAACAGAGGCCATTGGAAGGAGAAAAAGAAAGAAACAAAAGAGAGAAGGCGTGTGTGTGTGTTTGTGTCTCTTTTTTTTTTTAAGAACTTAAAAGGGTTCTCCGGTCCTTTTTTGTAACCCCTTTTCGTCGTAACGGCAACCGCAGGGCTTATCAAAAAATAAAAATAAAAAAAAGAAGGTCGCGTAACACATAAATGCAGCCGGCACCGGTCACTACGACTCGTTAGTAGACAACATGAATGTTTGAACTGTAGTCATTCTTTTATTATTGTATGAATAAAGCAACGTTTTTCTCTTTTTTTTTTTTTGCTCCATTCAACTGGCATGTGCAGATTCCATAACACCCTGTTCATTTTCCCCTTACCGTTCCGTCCACCCCCCTTCAACTTCACTTCCCAGGATCCCGTTTTTATCTCTTCATCTAGAAGAAACACAGAAAGTATTTCTGCATTTTCTATATACGGATTCTGGCTAGTCTTGTCAAACTCTGTGCACCCAAAGTATTCCATTTTTTCTGTTTTTATCAAATTATGCGACATTATTTGAGCGTGATTCAGCACGAATTTCTTACTATGGGTGGTGTTACACTTGACAATTTCACTTGGTTATGACACGACATTATTCACCTTAGCTCTCCATTATCAAGCATCGCATCGTATCGCAGTATGACTGACAACATGTTGACCATGGTTTGCGGCAATTGGGTTCACTCCTTCACGGATGCAGACTGAAACTTTTTGTCCTGGTTAACCTTTAGCGGACTTACCATGTGTTCATATTTAACAAACATTCTTTCATCGGACAATGAAACAGTATAAAAGCTTACAACTCTTGCACTCCGTCGTACAGCGAATTTAGACATGATCGATGATGACTCGGTAACTGCTCTGGATGACATCGTTATCGAGGATATACACAACGCCTAACAAATTTTCCAAGATGGGTCCTGAATCAGCTTCAATGGCAGTGCTATTCTACCGGCACTTTTTAGGTAAGACAGAAGATTCTGGTCTCACAACACATGTGACATTTTCGATCAGATGCATTGTATATTCTGTGCCAATCATGTCCCTGCTAGAATATAGCGTGAAGAATGGTGAAGCCGCGCCACCTTCTTTGTGTCACCCTCTTTACCGCAACTCTTAAAAATATTGGATTTTGAAGAAACAATTGCTTCAGATCGGTATCAAACCAATTTTGCGTAGGAATATCCAAGGCTATTTGCGTTGGTTCATTGCAATAGCTTCCCCTGATGCACCAATAGGAACGCACGAATCAACTGTATTTAAAGGGACGCATAAACCATTTTTTTCTCTTTCCCTCCACCTCTGTTTCCTCAGCAAAGCCTCCCCGCTACATACTGAGAGTAACTATACGCACAAAATGTTTTTGATCTATTGTTTAGGAATTTGATCGTAAAAGAATGCACACAACCGCTGCATAGACGCCGTCGACAACATTACCCAACCCCACCGAAATGGTGCAGGTTGTGGCACCCACAACCGTATGGAGTTACCTTTGCGACAAGTAAACAAACATCCAAGATTTACTCCATTCACTGAGCACGAATAAATTATCAATGCAATCATATAGATCAGATGTCCATCGAGGGAGCAGGTCGATGTAAGCAGCAAATACATTGATTGCCAAGTATGTATTGCCACCAATGCTCCTCATGCGTGCAAAGCTGGCTCTTCGTGAGGCGCTGAATATATATCGATTAACTTTGAGACTGATTCAATAAACAATACATTGTCGATCGCCAATCCGAGACAGCAATAGCTGGCCCGCCTTTGGGAGAGCGATTTCTTGTCATGTTTGGATCCTTTCTCTTTAAAATAGTCTCACAGACACAGCATTTAGATTGATCCCATCCTCCCTTGTTCTCCTCGTTATCCCAATCAGTTCACTTCCAACAGTTGAACTCCCGTTTGTCACGAAGTTCGAGACCATTACTTGCACACTGACGCGGCAGAAAAGTGCGTAGCTTTCTGTATGGCTGCGCGGTCGAGAAATGAGCGGAAGATCTAGGATCATAGGTCCTGATATTAATACCTACGCATCTCAAAAGGCGAGTGCATACAGCCATATTAGCTTAACGCATGAATCATTTCAGTCAATCACTGTTCTTGAGCCATCCAAGGAACCAGAACTTCTCCAATGTAAGAGAAACGCACACGTTGCTGACAGAAGAACAAACAGTGCATGTATTCCAAGATCTCTCCTGATGTTCGTAACGCAGTTTTCCTGTTGCTAGCGATTTTGTTCAGCAATACCCTCTCCGGTCCACTCTTTGTGTTGTCCATCTGAAAGTCGCTCTGCGCTTAAACTACACTTAGACATAGAATTCTTTCAAGCCTCTCTGACGACCAGTGTAAACAGCACTGTATGCCTGGGTTAGAGTGTTGTCTAGATGCCACCGGTGGTCTGTAGAGCACCGCTTGCTATCGAGATCTTATACCTTCTCTACATGGCCAACCGTTGATCTCCTAGTTAGTGTTGTATAGGCGTAGAATCATGCTCTATGGACTGTAATCTTTGTTATGATAACTTTATGTCCTCTCATCACTGCTACTTTAAAGATTTGGAGTCCCGACGGCTGTCGGTCTGCAGCTGGCATCGACCCCTTATATACCACGAATGAAGGTATACTATATGAATATGGCAACTTCTTTTGGCCAAGACACTTGACGCAGCTCCTGCGCTCTGTAGTCTCCGATCGAGTTACCACACAAGTACAAAGTGGTGAGAGTCGAGTTGGTCTTGAGAGCCTCAGCCAGGGACTGAGCTCCGTTGTCTCCGATCGAGCTGTACCCCAAGTCCAAAGTTGTCAGAGTCGAGTCGGTCTTGAGAGCCTCTGACAATAGTCTAAAGTCCTTTGCTTCTATCCTTGCAGGCGCTATCTCCATTGATAACTTGTGGAGGTGTCGTAGCCTTTTTGTCGATAGGCTGGGAAGATTAATGAGATCCCTTGGAAGGACGATGTGAATTATTTTCAGGTTGGGATGGTCGATGATGCGGACAAGGGCGCTGTATAGAGCGGATGATGGTAATAGTTTGCTACTCAGGCTTGGTCGAAATTCCTGGAGATCAAGTCGAAGAATCCCTAATCTTGATTCCTTCAGTGCACTCCCTAGAGCTTCAAGTCGCTCGTCCTGCGCTCCAAATCCAGGCAGATGTCGAGCTCATAGACAGATCTGGCCCTCCTCAACTTGAAGTAGAACTGCTGTGCTAACGCTCTTGACTCAAGTTTCACTTTCACTAGACCATTGTTCTCATCAAATGAGCCACCAACTGCGTTGACTGCGCGTCGGAACGCTTTGACTGCCGACATGTTATAATTCTCATGATAATGGTCGACACACACCCATTGGACGTGTCCCTCGTTTGTGACAATCTTGTACAAATTTCCCAACACCTTGTTCCCATCAGTACCTTTCAAGAACATATCCAACTTGCGTAGATCAATGCCTTCCAATGCTTGGCTGTACTTGATCTGCTCTGCAACATCATTAACAGCTTTGTTGTTGCTCATAGAGTCCTTCCCGATAGATCCGCAATCGTGTGCCGACATGTTATCAATATACCCAATGACTTGATCCACCCCAGGCTCGATGTTTTTCTGTAATTGCTTTAAAGCCGTAGTGGTCCGATCGATGAACATAGCACTGACCAGTTGAGACAAAGCCGGCATAACAACTCGCTGCGACAGTCATCCCGAACTTAAGCATTTTCAGGATTGTGAGGACATAGGAACCATACTGCTGAAAGAACTCGGAGGGTCGAGTGATCTCGTACCCTTCGTGCTTAGCAATGTGGATATGATGAGGGATCGTGGTCTTGCTATTGATTGACTTTGTATGTTCTCCGCACTCGCACAAAAAGTAGAGGCGGAACTTGTTTGACAAAGGATTGAGGTGATCCCATCCTGAAGGGTCCTCCGGAAGTACAACGAACAGACGAGGGATGGGGTACTCGTGGAGTTTGTAGGTCTGAGTGAGCACCGATTGGACACGATTTTGAAGCACAGCCAGTTGCTCAAGAGTTTGAATCTGAAGCAGCATCTCTGCTTCTTGATCTTTCGCTTCAGTGACCTTGGATTCAACTTCCTCCATTTTCTTCAACAATAAATCAGCCTTGGGATCATCCCCAGTAGTAGTCGTTTGTGGATTGCTAACAGGCGTTTTTGCTGATGGCGGGGCGACTTGGAGATCATCGATGGTGTCTTCGGTTGCAGTGTCAGGGGAGCCCAGGCACGACTTCCCCATCGAAATTTCAACAGAAATGCGCTCACAAGCAGTGGACAAGACAACATCCAGAATAACATCAGGAACGTGCTTGATGCGGTATGGAACTGCCCTAGAAGATATGTTACGGTAAACCAAAACACGTGGTCAGAGTGATATTTCTTCGCTGCCTCACTGTCAACACTTCTTCTGGTTTTACCTCATGCCACTAGGATCCCTCACTATAGTAACATTAGTTCCACCATTCTCGATATGTTTGACCCCAGGGAAGACTTGCTTGATATCCTCCCAATAAATAATATTCTCTCCACAAGCATTATGGATATGGATTCTCTTGACCTCCATTGTCCCAAGTAAACGGAACGATTGTGTTCCTTTCATTGCTGCGCAGGATGGTTTTAAGATAACGGGAAAACAAGTCTTTGTGTGGGAAAAATAGCAAACTTGCGAGCACTGAAGCAAGAAGAAGAGAGAAAAAAGAAACAACTTGTGGGTGTCTCAGCCTAAGTCTCGCGACGGGTAGATGTTGCTTGGACTTGGTCTTGTTTGGCCCGGGATTTGTTTGGGTTGGGCTGAACCTTGTTACTTAACGTGAAGGGAAACTGTCGGACAAGAAAAAAGAATGGCTGCGTATAAGCACTGCTCCGAAGTTATTATTGATCTAAGCAGAGCATTGTTTTCCCTCCATATTTTTTTTCTTCATTTCCTCGTTTATCAACTGTATCATGCACAAAAAGATATCGGAAAAACAATATTGTTGTATTGGTAGGTTAGCTTGGGACAGTAGACGGATAAAATCCTTTGAGACTGTTGGCTATCTTTATTTCAATTAGGTTGTCTGCCTATTTATATGATTCAGTCTTTTAGCGGAAATAAGGATTAGTGAACGTTCTTCTCGGTATTAGGTGTGGATTATGGAAGGGATCAATTACTGTGATGACACAGTGCTACCTTGTTGTACCGAACTCGATGATAAGTCTAAGTTATAGATGATAGGGTTCAGTTGGTGTTCCGGTGGAGAAGTTCACCGTATATGGAAACACGATTAATCCCGATCTCTCCTGTTATGGAACACAATTGTATAGGATGGGCATTACAACTGTCGGCGTATACCACAGATATATCAAGCATCTCTCATACAGAACTTTAGCAAACGCGATCCAGTGGGAAATGTTGTCAAACATGCCAAACAAACACGCTTCAAAACTACAACTCTAGAAATAGCGAGCTCAAGCAATGGTATAAGGAAAGGTTCTTTCTAGGGACAGAGGATATGATTATAAGAGAGAGGCTCCACTTTTCCATGCAAAATATAGCAAGAAGCAGATCACTCAAATCGTTCCCATTTTGGCAGCGAAACCACTTCATCTGATGCGAACAAGCTAAAAACAACATGGGGCATTGCACGTTAATCGTCATCTTGAGAATCGGAAAAAACTTCTTATGTATGGCGCACTAGAGTTGTACCCAACAAGTTCCTGCTCGAGTCTGCAAAGCATTTAGTGAGATGCAAACTTATCGCACCAAGGAACTAGCAGGTTAATTCTGTAGAGAAGATCAATTAGCATAAAGTTAACTCGTTATTTCCCTGAAATAGTTTTCAAGCTTTTTTCTTTCCTTCCAAAGGCTGCATTTCTAAGCAGAGCCAACCTACGATTGAAACACAGAAATGGGTACGGGTGCAGATATAGCCGTATGAATCCATGTCTGGTACGCACAAAGTGCGCCTGTATTTTTTTTTTCAAAGGTAGGACGTGCAAGTAAATGTAGAGCCTTAGCTTGAAGCTAAAGCCGTCTAGAAAACGTTTTGCTCCTATAGCTACTATCCAACGCAACAGTCATGATAATGGTGGTGATTTGGTTGGCATCCTTGATAAGCTCCAGCGATACTCAACAAAGGATACTTTTATTTACGTGGCAGTTACATTAAAATATCAAGAGCATCGCAATGGAGAACTGCAAAGGGACGACCTGAAGAAAAGGCCACGAAAGGATACTGTAAAAGGTGCTGGAAAGACGCCTATGGAAAGGGAATGGATGCCTGAGCAGCTGATGAATAAATAAAGTGATTCACGGCAAGAATATCGATATATTGTAGATCAGGCATCAACGAATAAATTTCGATCGCTGCTATAGCTGGACTTTAAATAGCAAAAGTTGAACATTGTTGATCGCAACTCGGGCGCACCATACAAATGTGCTTTTTCTCATGTCAAACCACAGGGTACTAACCCCGTGAATGTTTATTTCGTTATTGACATGATCATAGCACAAAGGATATACGAACAAATAATCTTTTTACAGAATCTTACCATTCGATCTATCGTTTGCCCTTGGTTGATCTCGGCTTGATATCCTCGTCACGGGTTGCATGTAAGAATACTTTGTTTGGACCGCTGCTTGTTGCAAATTTATATCCCTATCATTTAACTTAGTCATGACGTTCCGCAATTTCCCCACTTACCTTTGTCCAATCGTAACTCACCGCGTAGGCAAAGATATTACCGGTCCTATTGAAAGCGGTGGCAGCGATTGTTCCTCCCATATTTGGGAAAGACTTTAATCGCTGCTTCGAATCCTTGTCCCAGAAACTGATAGTTCCGTCCGCACCAGCGGTCGCAAAAGTACCATAAACTGGATGGAAAGCAATAGCATTGACTGCGTAGATGTTCTTCGATTCATCACGATGGCACTTGAAAGAAAAGCTTTTTCTATACAAACCATCAGACGAGGCTACAGATAATTGTTTCTCAAATTACTTACGCTTGGTCACTGTCGGCAACATACTGAATACCAACACGACCTTCGATAGAGCCGATAGCATAGCCTTTGCTGTCTGTGAATGTCGACACTACACGTGTCTGCCATTTGAGGGGAGATATCGTTTGCTAATATAAACAAAAACATGTAGGTAAGCAGCCATTTACAAAGCCTTTTATCTTTTCTTACCTTGAAAATCGTGGTTGGTGAATTCAAGTCAAACAGCAACACATGTCGATCAGCGGTGGCAGCAACCAACAAATTTCCTGTTGTATCCATCGAAAAACATCTTTCTGGTAACGCAACACTGCCGATCGGCGTAGGTGTCCTTAAATCCCAGTATTTGATGGTTTTATCCCAACTACCCGTAGCTAATATTTGCTGGCTTTGATCCAGGAACTTGACACATTTGATCGGCTCTGCATGCTCAGCAATCTGCGTAGACTGCCCTGTCTCGACGCTATACATGCGTGCAGCCTTGTCAGCTCCTCCAGACACAATTTTGGTTCCATCCTAAATATGCTAGATCAACGCTTTTCCCCACGTATTGTAATCTTTACCTTGCTCCAGGTCACGCATAACGCGGGTCCTTCGTGGCTGTAAGCAGCTTGAGGAACGGTATTTCCAGTGGGTTGGACCTCATATATTCTTATCTATGAAAAACTTTCAATTTCGTCTGCACTTGTTTGATCTGCATCGCAGATAATCGGGAGCGACGGTTACCTGATTATCCCATGACGACACCGCTAAAAAGTCGTTTTGCGAAGAAAATGCCAGACCGGAAATACCATCGGTGGGTGGAGATGTAAGCTAAAGTGAAGCGGAATAGATAGTGAGATCGGACACCACCTCATCATAACTCACCTCAAAATCTTTGGCTTGTAATGTGTTCATCGACGAGACGCTTAAATGAGTTGATCGCGAAAGTGGAGCGGCTCAGTCACAATGACCGATTTTCTGGCTCAGGATTCCGGTCAGCCGTAGCGAAGTCACGAATATCCAAGCGTCAGCCATTTGTCACGCAGTTTGTGCAGATCTGTTAGACACGGGTATGTCTTATTTCGTGAATAGCCTTTGACCGATGAACCTTAATATCAAAGATGTAACTGGCGTGGGATGGACTGGGATAGACTTTTCGATATGTAAATGACTTGTCACACGTAAAATATTCCTTTTAGGAGCCTTACCAAATTTCTCGGCTCAGAAATCAATAAGGATAGGGTCGTTTCGCTGGATATGTGCTTGTGCAAGGTATGGCTTTTAAGAAATCTAAACAAAATGGGAACAACAAACCTAAGAAAACAAATAGAACGTACTGAATGGGTTACAGCACGCTGGCGGCGAGATGCACACAGTGTTTCAAAGTCTCTCTTTGTCGTTTAGCTCGAGAAAATTTGTCTCGAGAAAGGGGAAATTTTATAACAGAAAATATTAAATAAAATGCGACAATTTCGACCGCCAGCGCTTTAAATGAACGCAAAAAAAAATCTAAGTAACTGTACTGGCTTCTCTCAGTCGCCTTGTGGTGAAGCGATCATGCAAAACCGAATGATATGTCAGACCATCGTTGATTTGGGCACCTTTGAGCGAACATCAAAGAACTCATAATAGCATAGGAGATGTCGATGAATGGGGAAGGAAGAGCGTGACACCTAGTCCGTGTATGGGGGTCAGAGACAGGTCGATACAGATGAGGTGCAACTAGAAAAAAGAATTCTCCACTTGGCGATTAATCTGCCTGTGAGATATTCTTTTAGGGCCTCCTTGATGGTGATGAAGCAGTTACGGTGCGTATTTATACAATATGAACTGATCTGCTGAAGGAAGTGCGAGGCTCCCTCCCAATCAAAGAACGGCAGTTCACTGTGCAAGCATTTTGAAATGTCTCTAGAGTGACTGAATCAATCAGGATGGATTTGAGACAGTTAGCTACATGTCATACTGGTTCTGCGCTGAAAATCACTTCTTCTGAGTCTCACTCTAGATGGTTTTTATCTTTTAATTGGAGTGCTGGCATAGTCTAATGTCTCAAATAGTATATATAATTGATTATGTGCATGTAAGACTGATTGAGGAAAATCAGATTCTTTATTTCACTGAGGTTGAACTATAAGGAAGAACGGTACATCATTACAGCCAAGAGTAACCAGTATAACATTTTCCGCCATTTTTGGAAATTTGTGCACTGATTTGCTTCCTATACCATTTTACATAGCACTTGAGCTTCAGGACCTTGCAGGTAGCCACCTGAGGCACCACGTAGCATAGGTTTCCTCTGTCATATGGTGCATCTCTGACATTAGTACCCTCTACAAAGCGGACAATTGAGTTCTTGCGCTGCCTGTCTTCGTTTTGTACTGGGTGAGGCACAAAAAACAGTCTCTTATCCGTCGGATTCTGAGGATCTTGTATACAAGCAACATCGCCTACTTTTTCGCCATATCCAGTGCCTTTCTTCAGTTCGCCTATTTTTTCATCATTCATCGAAAGGATGTTCCAGTTCTTGTTGAAATCGATTTGCACGTTGTCTGTTTTCGTATTAAACGATTTCCATACGTATATTCCTACTCCTCCTAGTTGAGCGCCACCAACAATATGTATGGGAGCAAGGGCAGCGGTCATTGTAGATAATAAAAGGAATACCAGACCACGTAAAGTGGATTTCGCCATAGTGATGATGTTGCTTGAAGTGTTGCATGAATGGATAGAACAAAGTTATGGATTGCTTATTTATATGTATTTAGCAACGTACATATCTCATCCTAAAATCTGACCTTGCACTGTATTTTCACCCCCCTTCGTCATAACTGGAAAGGAATACGATGCAAAACGCCCACTTCTCGAGAAGAAGACGCTTTTTCAGAGTCAGCATTTACCATCCTAGAGTAACTCCATGCATTTTCTAAACGTTAACCATCTTTCGGCTGTAACCGCCTTTATAGAACTGATACAATGTTTACCTGCAATGTCAGTGCAGCTCTAATTTAACGGCGCTTACCGATTAAGTTGCCAACTTTTTTTCTTTGGGGTGGGGGTGTGGTTTTCAGCGGCAATGAAAGCGCTTATGAAATTCACACATGGCGCGCAGGAAAAAGTCCTGCACTGCATCTAGAAAAATATACAATATGTAGCATGCTAGTTTGCTTGGTGGCTGCTCCGAAATGAGTTAATCTGTGGCATACTTTGCAGTCGGATATTGAAGGTTAGGATGCGTTTTGTGTGGCGCCAAAGTGCGTCCACGGGCGAAAATCATTCCCTCCGTTTTTGATACGATACAACTTTCTCTACATAATTTGACCGTTACATATCCAGACACGACGTAATTCTATCAGCAATCAAATATGATAGGAAGGTTTTCTTCACAGTACGACATTATAATCTACGGTGTGAAAACAGATCAGAACTTTGAATAGCGGAATCGTCATGTCTGGAGATATCTTATGAGCAGCTGTTCAGAAAACCATAAAAAGATCGGGTGAGTATGGTATAAGAACGTAAAAGACCATGAGTAGGAAGATTATAGTAGCTGCCAGAACGATCCGACTTGTCATAGAGGGTAGCATCTGCTAAAACGAGCATGCCACTTTGATCAAGGAAGTAGATGGCCGTTCTATGGTAGCCATCACCATGCGAAATCGGGATTCAATAGGGTATGATTTGACTAAAGCCGGATTGGGTTTGCCTAATTTTCCCTAACAAAAAATAATCCTATCGAATCCCAGTCACCAGGATTCGGTAGGATCTAAAAGGATGCAGAATAGTTAAAGCAAATTTACCTAGCAAAATTCAGCGGGATTTGATAGGATTATTTTTTGTTAGGGAAACTTAGGCAAAACCAATCCGGCTTAGTCAAATCGAATCCTACTCAATCTCATTTCCCATGGTGCATAGACCATACCGCCCAACCCAACCGTAATGATGCGAGTGCGATACCCGCGAACGCTAGAGTTACCCTTCGGGGGTGGTTGGCAAATAAACTGATATTGAAATATATCATGCCTGAATGGCTGCTACTCCATAGATCTTGTGTCTATCGGAGGATCAACGTAATGTAAGTAAAGTGTGGATCGCCATCAGTTACTTACTAATGATTGCATATTCCGTTTCTATCTTAGCATAGTGTTGGCTTTCCATGGAACACATAATCTATATAGATTAATGTAAATGCTTGTACAATAAGCAGTGCAACAAATTGAACAGTCTCTGGCACTGTTTCTCATCAGCGAAGTTGGACCTATTACAGCAATAACAGGTACAATGCACCAAGGCGCACGCACAGAAGTTTGGATAAGAGTTTAATCCATCTATCAAAGGCAACGATGTCATTGATCACTTGCCGCAAGGGTATGATAGTTTTTCCCATACAACAACAGAGAAACATAATGGAAGGGGAGAAAAGCTTGTATCTACTATATATTCTAGATGTGCGATGTAGTATGAATACATCCGTTTTATCATTTGAACAAAAGATTAACGAGGTTCAACTACTGGTAAATGGCCGATTACTTCGATTATAGCGGAGAACGTGGTGCATTCAATAAAAGTCGCACCAAAGAAACGTTTCAACCGCAAAATACTTCGTATTATCAATCGATATTAATAAGGAGGCACCATTTCATGCACGGACAATCAGATTTCAACTTTTAGATATATAATTGTAAGGCGCTTATAGCGCATCTCATGGTGTGTTTGAAATAATTGGCTTTACTTTTTATTGAACGGGTTTTTACGCTACTCAGCAAGTTATGCATCCATGGAGGCGAATTTTACGCGGAGACAGAAATTGAACAGTAGATACTCGATATAGATAGACAAAGCGATTGAAATGACCTCCGATCTGGGCGGGCAGAGGACCGGATTATAGATGCCTCCCTCGTCAGCAGCGCCTTGTTATTCTATTCAGCGAACAACGCTGGCTAAAACACTCAACGCAAAGTCTCTGTTGGAGGATGCTCATTTCCTCTGAAATTTGAGCATTGGAACACCGTCCTTATGCACCACGGTGATCTCACCCTCTCTCAATGTCTGAAAGCTCTTTGATTATGCGCTCAAAGATTATGTCTGATTTCCGTCAGATTCATTGTTTTCTGTACTAGAAAAAGCGGGAGAAACAAAGAGAAGGAGTAAGGAAAAAGAAAAAAGAAAAAAGGTTCTTCACATTAAGACTTGGCCGGTGACCTTTCGTATGCCAGTGTATTACCCGTCAATAGGCATCCCCATTCCTCATTCCTCACATGTCGCCCTCTGATTGTGTCAGAGGTCCAGAAGACATTATTCAGCTATGCTGTAGCAGTATTACTACATGATGTATCTCTATTTCAAATAGATACATCTTACGAGCCTGTATTTTCTACATCTCCGATTTACAATAAATACAGACAGACACTTCGAAAGTGGCTGTTGAGCGTTCTTTCACAAATTCATCGTGTGTCTACGTTTTGACTATCACTCACGAATCGTTATCAACTGCAATTATAAAGTGTGAGTAATATAAGGATACGCGCTATTATCCCACAATGCAATGGTGCATATTATTACATATGCTCTAACGATGGAAATTCGCGGCGACAATTCGTGTTAATACCGAGCTGCACTTGGGTTCCCATTGTTGTAGACAGCAGCAATGTACTATTTCACCGTTGTAGGCCCGGTATGCACGGGTTCTGCGTTTCTCGTCGATCTATGAGATCCACAACACACAACTAGTATAGATAATACAGGAGAAATACAATGGAATAAATCAACTAACAAGCTGGGATGCTATGGAGCGGTTTCACTGCCAAAAGGGGAATGATTTGAATAGTCTGCTTCTTACCGAATTTTGCAGGAAAAGTGGAGCTTGTCTCTTATAATCATATCCTTTGGCTGCAGAGGGACCTTTTCCTTGCGCCATTGCTTGAACTCGTTATTTCTAGAGTTGTAGTCCTGAAGCCTGTTTTTCTGGCATTTTTGGCAATATTTCCCGCTGAATCGCGTTTGTGAAGGTTCTCTACGAGATGTGCTTGTATCATTTTTCTGACATCTTTTTATGAATGATATGATAAAATTGATAAACGAGGAAGTGAAGAAAAAGTTCTCAGTGAGGACAATGCTGTGCTTAGATCAATAACTCTGGGGCAATTTTTATATACAGCCATTCATTGCTCTAGTGCGATTATTCCTCCTCACGTAAGCAACAAGGTTCAGCCCAGTCCAAGCAAGTCCCGGCCCAAACAAGGCCCAGCCCAAGCAGCATCTACCCATTGCGAGTATTAGACTGTGACACCTACGAATCGTTTGTTTTTCTTTCCTCTCCTTCTTTCTTCCTCTTCTTCTTTCCCCAGCGCTCGCAACGATACTGTTCCTCCCACGCAAAGCCTCGTTTTCACCGTTATCTTACAACGGTCCTGTGCAACAATGGAAGAAACTCAAGCGTTCCGTTTACTTGGGGCAACGGAAGTCAAGAAAATCCCTATCCAGAATATTGGTGGAGAGGAGATCATTTATTGGGAGGATATCGAGCAAGTATTCCCTGGGGTCAAACATATTGAGAATGGTGGAACTGTTGTTACTATGGTGAGGGATCCTAGCGGCATGAGGTAAAACCAGAAGAAGTGCAAGACTGATGTTCATGATGAAACAGAGAAGAAATGTCACTCTGACCACGTGTTTTGGTTTACCGTAATATACCTTCTAGGGCAGTTCCACACCGTATCAAGCACGTTCCTGACGTTATTCTGGATGTTATCTTGTCCACTGCTGCTTGCGAGCGCGTTTCTGTTGAAGCTTCGACGGCAAAGTCGTGCTTGGGCTCCACCGATACTGTAACCGAAGACATCATCGAGAATCTCCAAGTCGTCCCACCACTAGCAGAAACGCCTGTTGGCTACGCCACACAGTCGACTACTCCTGCCCATTTACCCCAGTGTATTGCTGCTGGCATTGAGAGTGCTTCCAATTCTGGCCTATCGTTGAAAAAAATTGGGGAGCTTGCACCCCCAAAAACTCTGGAATCCAACATCAGGCAGTTGCTGAGCCTCCTGTTGGTGCCCAAAGCCCAAGCACAATTGCAAGCCTTTTCAGATTTGCACAATTCATCTGTTCAGACTATTAAAGACGGTCAAGTGGAGCAAGCTGACCGACTGAACAAGGTTGTTACTGAGTGTCACAAAGATCTAAAAAACGATCAGATAGATCTGAAAAACGGGATGACCAAGATCGCTGAACTGGAAGCCCAAATGATCGAGTGGCAAAAAATCTTGAATGTTCAGCAGGCGGAGATGAACGCTAAGCAAGCACAAATGGATGCTAAACAAGCACAGATGAATGCTCAACAAGTAGAGCTGAATGCTAAGCAAGAAGAGCTGAATGCCAAGCAAGAAGAGATGAATGCTAAGCAAGAAGAGATGAAGCAGCTTCAGATCCAAGCTCTTGAGCAATTGGCTGTGCTTCAAAGTCGTGTTCAAGCCGTCCTCACTCAGACATACGAACTTCACGAATACCCCATCCCTCGTTTGTTTGTTGTACTTCCAGAGGACCCTTCAGGATGGAATCACTTCAATCCCTTGTCAAACAAGTTCCGGCTCTACTTTTTGTGCGAGTGTGGAGAACATACAAAATCGATCAATAGCAAGACCACGATTCCTCATCACATCCACATTGCTAAGCACGAAGGGTACGAGATCACTCGACCCTCGGAGTTCTTTCAGCAGTACGGCTCCTATGTCCTCACAATCCTGAAAATGCTTAAGTTCGGGATGACTGTCGCAGGAGTTGTTATGCCGGCTTTGTCTCAATTGGTCCGCGCGGAGTTCATCGATCAGACCACTACAGCTTTAAAGCATTTGCAGAAAAACATCGAGCCTGGGGTCGATCAAGTCATTACGTATATCGATAACGTATCGGCACATGATGGATTACCTACCGGGAAGGACTCGACGAGTAACAACAAGGCTGTTGATAATGTTGCCGAGCAGATGAACAACAACCACGCATTGGAAGGCGTAGATCTACGCAAGTTGGAGATGTTCTTGCAAGGTGCTGATGGAAACAAAGTGCTGGGAAATCTGTACAAGACTGTCACAAACGAGGGACACGTCAAATGGGTATGTGTTGACCATTATCATGAGAATTATAACAGGTCGGCAGTCGAATCGTTCCGACGCGCAGTGAAAGCAGCTGGAGGGTCGTTTGACGAGAACAATGGCCTAGTGAAAGTGAAACTTGAGTCAACAGTGTTGGCAGAGCAGTTCTACTCCGCGCTGGCAAAGGCCAGATCTGTCTATGAGCTCGACATCTGCCTGGACTTGGAAGGAAGCAGGAGTGACCTTGAGGCATTAGAGGATGCACTCAAGAAATCAAGAATAGCGATTCTTCGTCTTGATCTCCAGAAATTTCAATCTAGCCTGAGTACCAAACTGCTACCAACGTCTGCTCGATATGACATTCTAGTCCGCATCATGGAGCATCCTAATATGAAATTGATTCACATTATCCTTCCAAGTGATCTCGTTAAGCTTTCCAGCTTCTCGCCAAAAAGACTACTACACCTCCACAAGTTATCAATCGAGTTTAGGCCTCTAGTAATGGGAGCAAAGGACTTTAGACTATTGTCGGAGACGCTCAAGACGAATTCGATTCTGACCACTTTGGACTTGCGTTTCAAGTCGGTCACATCGGAGAGAGCTCAGGTGCTGGCTGAGGCGCTCAAGACCAACTCGACTCTGACCGCTTTGGAACTAGGGGGTAACTCGATCGCAGACAACGGAGCTCAGGCGCTGGCTGAAGTACTCGAGACCAACTCGACTTTGACCAGTTTGGATTTGTGGAGTAACTCGATCGGAGACAACGGAGCCCAGGCCCTGGCTGAGGCACTCAAGACCAATTCGACTTTGGCAACTTTGAACTTGTCGGCCAACTCGATCGCAGACAACGGAGCTCGGGCGTTGGCTGGGGCACTCAAGACCAACTCAACTCTGACGACTCTGGACTTGAGGTGCGACTCAATCGGAGACAACGGAGCGCAGGCGCTGGCCGACGCACTCAAGTTTAACTCGACTTTGACAGATTTGTACTTATGGAGCAACTCGATCGGAGACAATGGAGCTCAGACGCTGGCCGAGTCACTCAAGACCAACTCGACTTTGACCACTTTGTACTTACAGGTTAATTCAATCGAAGACAACGAAGCTCAGGCGCTGGCTGAGGCACTCAAGAGCAACTCGACTCTGAGTGCTTTGCGCTTGACGGCCGAGTGGATCGGATCCAATGGGGCCCAGATGCTGGCTGAGGCACTCAAGGTCAACTCGGCTCTGACCACTTTGGACTTGTCGATCAAATCGATTGCAGACGACGGAGCTCAGGCACTAGCTGAGGCACTCAAGACAAACTCGACTCTGACTACTTTGTACTTATTGAGCGACTCGATCGGAGAGAACGGAGCTCAGGCCCTCGCCGAGGCACTCAAGACCAACTCAACTCTGACTATGGTGCGCCAAGCCTACCCTCCGCGATACTTGGTACCAAAATTTCAGAATTCTACTGGTAAATGAAACGTGAATATTGATAATTCTGAAGGCTGGTACGATAAAGAATATATCATGAACAGCTTCTTTTAACAAAATCATTTTAACGTTATAAAAAGGGTTTGAAGTTTACTACTGATTTTTCCCACGACTTTGCGTTTCTTTGAAGATATTTGGCGTTACTTCCAGATGAAGTCAGCGTTTCGAAGTACGTTCATCGGATGCCATGATTTCGGTGCCATCCTCTTCCATGTTACGTTTGTGTCAAAGGACGTGTTAAAGATAGGGTTCTTTATCTCATGCAGAAGAAAAGCGTCAGTCATCGGATCTTTTTATTTCATGCAAAGCGTGTATGAAAGGTACAATTTTTTGGTCTCATGCAGAAGGCGTGTCGGTGATAGGGTACCATCATGTCATGCAAAGGGTGAATCAGTGATCGGGTTCTTTGGACTCATACAAGCGGTGTCTCAGAAACAGAATTCCGTCTTCTCATGCAAAAGACGTGTCGAAGGTAGATTCCTTTTATCTCACACAAAAGGAATGTCTCAGATAACGGAAAGTGATGCATATTTAAAGCGAGCAATTTTTTTTCCTTTTTTGTTCTTCTTTGGTTCTGTTGGTACCAACATCCCCGGTACGGTTGTCAACTTTTTATTACATATCCAGGATCACTCACGTTTTTTGTATGCCGTTTAGGCTGCACGACCGCTGTCCCGAACCGTCTTGGCTGTGTTGGTGCTTTACGCCCTTCGCTGAAGTAAGCAAATGTTGTCATCCATACTCAGAATCACTCATTTTCCACAATAGATCGCCAGACGTTGCATCGCTTCAAGTCCTCTAGACCGTTCAAACGTGGCCGCTCCTACGCTATTGGGTTCCCCCCGTCATCCCGCCGCCCCTGCCGCTCAGGTGCGGGGCAGGCCGCCGTACGTTGGACGGCCATACCCTTCGGGGGTAAGTGAAAGGACATCGAAGCATTATTCCATTTGCTAACCATGAATTATTTTCTATGCTGCTCGAATAAATTTTGCGTCCGCTGGAGAGACCAAGTTCACGTAAGTTGATCAATATTCTGACGTAAACTTGACATGCTAACGACCGCATATTCAAATTCTTTAGCGCAAACCTGGCTCTTCAGAGACGCAAGATTTATTTAGTGTAGCGTAAAAAAATGATTCAATAAACAGTATCATACAAGTTGCTACATAACGTGACCAATACCTATTCAGATAATATAGGATTTGCTCATCGATCAAATCCTAAAATTTTCTAGTAGTTTCACACTGTAGTCTACAGTGTGAAAACAGCTCAGAACGTTGACCAGCCAAATCCTCATGCTGAGCATATCCTACAAGCGACTGTTCAGTAAATCAAAAAAAAATCAAGAGAACTGGTATAAGAATGGAAAAGATCGTGAGTAGAAAGCTTATAGTAATTGCCAGAACAATCCGACGTGTCATAGAGGGTAACGTCTGCCGAAACCCGTGTGCCGCTTTGATTAAGCAGGCAAATGTCCATTCTATGGGAGCCATAAACCATATCTCCCACCCAACCAAAACGGTACAGGTGTGACAACCATAGACACCTATGGTTACCCTTTGGTAGGTGATAAATAAGCTGACATCGATATATCATTGTATTTGCTGATTGTGCATAAGTATCTGAATTTTGTGTCCACTGGGGAAACAACGCGAAGTAATTGGAGTACGGATTTGTCATCAGTTCAAGCACTAATGATCTCATACTGGGAACACATCACTGAAACTACTCTGTGCAAAAAGATGTTCAATGGGGCATCTTCCTTTTCTCGAGACCTATTTGCTGCTTTCGGAAGGATAATGCGGGACCATCACTGACACAATGAACTTCTCTAGTGCAAAACTCAGGTCAGCCAGGAGCGAACTATTCCTTGGATTAACGCAAGACAAACTACTTCTCAGCACAAATGCGCATCACTTTCCAGCGCAAATTTATCCGGCTTGGGACGTAACGTGATACTTATTTGATGTAAACGTTTATTCCAGATTCACTACTGAAGCTTTATGATTCTGCGCGTCTTCGCCGTTCTGCGCTCTTCTTGCTTCTAATTGTTTTCTTTTTCTTTTTGCCGGCTTCGAACGCGTTGGCAGACTTGTGTGATCGACCCAAGTTATCATAGTCCTTGACTTTGTAAATTCTGACAATCCAATTTTCTGAAGTAAACGCTTCTTCCAAAACATTAAGCTCTGGTCCTTGGATTGGGAGTCGCTGTTGACGGACACGATCCATGGGAGGTTGACCACCAAACAATTCATGGAAGCGGTAATAACTCATCTTGTACATGAGTGAATTCTTCATTGCAGGCGATGCCATGTCATCCACACGATATTCTCCGGAGGCTGTAAAGTAGTTGCTCTCTTTGATTTTATCGGGCCACACACCTAACACGAATACATTAGTTGGACTATCCTTACCCAACATTTCATTCTTTGCATACCTTCAGCAATGCGTATCATCCATAGATACTTGTTGATGTCGTCACCTGAGTATCCTAATAGACCACCGAAGATGACAAGGACATAGTCAACGTCATGCTTCTGCATGATCTCATAAGCATCATCTTCATCCGAGGACATGGCGCGACCAACGGTGGCAATGTGTGTATTGTTCCACGTGTTGTTATCAACCAATGTAGGACGGTCTGCCATGCCTGCAATCTGATAACCATAATCCCACCAGGACATGATCTTCGCGTCCTCCTTGGTATTTTTGCGGAGCCAATAGTAGGCCTCGCGGAAATCGTCAATGATATGCTGGGACCCATCGGGATTGCGGGAAGCTAACACGATCGAAGGGCTGGAATATGCGCTTGAGGTCACCCAAGTGCAATGCCATACAAACACCATCAAAAAGAAAGAAAAAGTAACAACAACAAGTGCTCGTGCATCGCGTGCCAGAATACCGTAGTATGTCTTCTTCGTTTTGTTTTGCGGTTTCTCCTTTACTGGCTGCCGCTTATTTGTCTTCTTCTTTTCTGAGCTAGGACCAGGTTGTGCAACAGCCTCGGTGGCTGTCGTTTCACCGTCGTTCGATGTATGCTTCGTGTCGAGATAGGTATCAAGCAGTGTAGATACGGCAATGCCAGCACAGATGCACACGACGGGTGTGAGGGTCAACATCAAACGTACCATGACGCCAGCAAAGTACGAAGCGAAAATACCATACACAATGACGAACACGTGTTCGTCGCGTAACCGCTGGAAGCACATGTAAATACCGGCAGGGAACAAGAAAATCAACATTTCCAGGTCGAAGAAGAAAGAAGGCCATGCTGTGGGCTGATGTTCTGAGACAGAGGCAATAATGGGAATGTGGATCTTGGCATAACCAGTATCCCACAGCGAATAGAATCGACCTGTCCATGGTGCAATGTAACCTCCCAAAGTCAACAATACAATTGCCGTAAAACCAAGAACACTGGTTCCGATGACAAACGCTTTCAAGAGAGTCTGGAATTGCTTAGCTTGCAAATGACCACGTAACAAGTCGACAAAGGCCATGATCTGACATAATCCAAACACGCCTACAAGGTTGCGGTTTAGCATAGTCTAACAAACTACTTTGTAGACATACCCAAAGCTGCCATGTGTTCCGATGTGCGGGTTGGTTGGAAACCAACAAAGGGGATTTGCATGGACATTAAGGTACCCAAAACGTAAAAGGTGGAGTATGCTACATAGACACGGCTGGAGAAGCGACCCATGAGCATCAGCACAAACACATGCAAAGGGATCAAGTTGATGATAAACACGTAACCCCCCCAAGCAGCCACCATGTAGAAGTAGAAGAAGGCAGAGCATGCAGCGAACATGGCTGATCCTAGCTTCAGGGCCTTGATCCACAAAAAGAAAGTGAACATCAGCAAGAAAATGGCGATTGCTTCGTTATCGTAGGATCCAGCTACTGAACGTGATATATAACCAGGCGCAATACCAATGAATGCGGCGGCCAAAAGTCCAGCTGATGAATCTTTAAGTTCTTTCGTAAGAAGGTAGGTTGCGAAGGCGGTCGCACCCGAAAAAACTGGAGCCAACAAGACGCAAATGTTACGAATATCCACAGGGAAGTGAAGGAAATGTAAAATGTTGTGGATGCTAGCTGCTGTCACCATCAGGCCGGGGTAGACAGTGCCACCTACGACGCGTCCTAATGGATACCAGGAACGATCATCAAACCAATTCCAAAAGTCGTAGTAGCCATCTTTGACGAGCATCTTTGTTGCACGGTAATTGAACCTACAGAGATTTAGGTACGCGTTCCAAATACTATATGAACCATTCTTTCTTTTTTTTTTTTTTTTACCATGGGTCGAATTCATGAATAACGGATTCATAGCGCACTATACTAAACAAGCGTGATGAAAACGCAGCAGCGGCTATTAAACCGAGGATGGCGGTTTTCAAAAGTCTTTTCTGGCTGCTGACATCCAGCGCAGCCATATTTCTCCTTTTTTTTCTTTTGAAAGATGAGAAAAAGAGTTCAAAAGATAGTGGCAAAGGAGAAACGCTTGGCGAGTAGTTGTGCCAGCACGACTATTCGTTTGTTCGGAAATTAAAACTTTCTCATCAGCTGACCATACCTGTAGCGTTAACAGCCAATAAAATTCTACAATTTTGTCCCCAGCTAATACTCTGATTCGCCATTAACAAGCGGGATTTTAAAACAAAGAAGTGGACTGGTCATTAACACTGACCGTGCAAATTGACCGTCCAAGCAAACAGAGTGGTCATCAAAGCATATCCTAGTGTAACACAATGTCATGTAACGTTCAAAAAATTCAGAGGTTTCTACAGCAAGGAGTACTGACCCGATGGTAACTTTGCGAAGGAGTAAGTTGAAGAGTGAGAAAAGATACGGATACTGGACGTTGTATTCATAAGTGAAGCTGTCTTCTGAAGGAAACAGGATTGGAGATTAATGTACCGACTGTAAAATGAGTAACAATTGCTACTATATATCGTGATGGATAATGCTCCTGAGGTGTCGGTTATCTAGAGTGTCGAAAAGGTGAAGTTCATGAGGCTCGCACTATGGAAATTGGGTTCCTGCTTGACTATTTTTCCTTAACAAAAAAATAGTCTAACGGGAACTGAGGTAGTACGGGACCCTGATAGGCTATTTTTCTCTTAAGGAAAAGTAGTCAAACAGGAACCCTATTTTCCATAGTGTCGGTTATACTGTTTATTCTTATGAAAAAGGGCCAGGAACTAATATTGCTAAAACTTCCTCCAAATAACCGAATTCAGCGAAGTGATGTCTGTTTCCTAATTGAGAACACAGTTTACAGATAGCCGCACTTACCACCATACTCTCCGTTTCTAAACCCCGTTGAGGAATTCTGATCAGAGGTAAAAATCGGAATCAGGAAAAGTGTGCTGAGTATCGACGATCGAATATGTGATTCAGTAAATAAAGTGATCAGATCAGACTTCCAAACCTGGGTTAAGCATTCAATATCATTCTTTCCTTGTTGTAAGAATGAAGAGTGAGTGTTGTGAAGGCTAAACACCATAGTGTCACTTGAGCAGTAATGGTCAGTATAGCGGAATAAGCTTTTTGCGTCGATCTTCTTTTCATTATCTTCTTACTGGATTAACTGAAGCAACAGCTTGCATTTGTAATAATATGCGTTATTGAAGAACGATACTTTTTTATTGTCGTTGACTGTCCACGTTTTGAACAGTGCATTAAGCAGAGTACAATGTATGTGACGAGTTTAGTTTGATGATTGTGCTTTGACATCATTTTCTGGTTTTTTATCATTATCCTTTGACACCATTTTCTGATTTTTTATTACTTACCCTTTATCTTCTTCTCTCTCTGTCTATCTACTGTCGCTATTCGTTGTCTCTTTTTGTTATCTCTCTTCTCTCTCTTTTTCTGTCCGTTGTCTCTCTTTCCTCTCGCTGTCCGTTATCTCTGTTTCCTCTCTTTGTCATCAGTGATCTGTTATACAGATACTTTACGATTCACAAATAGTTAATACACCTGATGACATATTGGTTGAGTTATTACGTTCCCTGAATATTGCCCGTGCCGATTTGCTACCTAGACTGGAAAATTACGATGGAATGTCTGTGTCCGACATCATCATGTACAAAAAACGGTACAAACAGCAGCAGAATCAGTTACAGGAGGGTAAGAAACAATTGGTGAAAAGCATCACAGACGCAACTGACCAGAAGTTTGGCATATCTTCTATTTGTCTTGTCATATTAGCGCACAGACGTTTCCAACGTAGTGAACAGGAGGAAAGTGACGATGAAGACGACGACGGAGACCAGCCGGAATCCAGTGGAGCTTCCATTCAGCGACAATTGGCAGGAAGAAAAAGAAAGCGCCGACAGACCAACGAGGAAAAGTCTCGAAAGCGTGACGCGGCGCGCCTAAGGCGTGAAATGTTGAGGAGAACCTCGATAACACCCTGTCCAACTTGTCTCCGGAATAACAGACCTGACACTGCATTTACGCATAGCCGTTCGAGCAACCGTATATGTCCATTTCAACAGGGAGGACGAAAGCAGCAGTTACGTACTGCAGTTGGCCCCACAAAGCAAGTAACGCGAAAAGTCGGCCTGGACACGTTGTTGAATGTGACGGATGACGACGATAGGGAGCAACTATTGAATGGAATTGATAGCGTTGTATGCTCTGAACGAGACGTGATCATCAAATCACATTTATTTCTTACGTACTACGTCTACACATGTCTACAACAGCACCTTCCCTTATCAAAAAAAATATTTGCGAAATCTTTTTTTTTATGCTGTCTTCCAACTTGTCACTCGTCGACCTATTTCGATCAACACCACGATTGATCGGCAGCTTGCGGAACAATTATCTAGCACTTTTGATCAGTACGCAACGATCCATGACTCGTGTACGGTACCTTTAGTCCATGGCGCAATGTACTCTTCCATTATTTCTTCCAGTATGGATAGCTATGCAACCAAGTTCAACAACCGCATTGTAGAAGATATGACACAATGGATGGCAGATCTGTTCTCTTTGCGACTAAGGGAATTAGTGCAACGACAGGTAGGTATTCATGATTTATTACACCAGTGTATGTTTATGGACTCAC
>JNDT01001340.1:0-50037 GCA_000697055.1 Saksenaea vasiformis B4078
GTGATGGGTTCCCAGTGTCCTATTGGAAGCAGTAAGAATGTCTCAAGGCAAGTAAGATGTTCCACGGAAAGCAAGAACATTGCTTTTGAATTGAGGTGCTTTAGTGATGGGTTTTTCAGTATCCCATCGGAAAGCAGTAAAAATGTCTCACGATAAGAACATGTGCCACCCAAAATAATCTATACTTAAAGGAACGCACAAATCTCCTTCCTTTTTTTTTTTGGCCCTGTTCTCTTTAACCTCCTCCCCGGTAAGGACGTAATGTTATTGTAGAGGTGAAATCGCAACGCGTGCTCACCATCTTTATGTTTACAGCGCAGACTCTCCAATTTCAAACCTCCAAATATAAATGCGTTCAGTATACCAGCTGGCCTTCCTAATTTAGACGAGTGTCTGTTTTTTGAGATGACCTCTATTTTTTGACTATAACCCTACTGAGAGCTATCCTCTTATCCTACGATGAGAGCTCAGATGATATGGGCTTTGATTATTCCGCTATCGTGTAAGGTCGAATTGAGATGCCCGTCGAATTCGACGCGGTTTCTGAGACCTGAGATACCGCCAATTGTCAAGATTGGATGACATACTAATACTTATTGGAATCTATGCCTGCAAAAAGAGAGGATTCTCCTATCTTTCTGCCAATGGCATTCTATCACTGATACATAGCTTCGCAAAGACGTTATTACCTCAGAGCACGAATACATAATACGAATAACTATATAGATACTTTAAACATTAGACATGTCTTTTTCAAAATGGATTGATGGTGGCAAAGTTCAGAAATAACTCTTGGACTGGTGTTCCTGTAGCGGTGGAAGATACCAATAGTCATAATAACTAAAGCGTAAGGGAAACCAATAATATATGAAAAATACGATAGCTTGCAATGGATGAGAATAGATAAAAGCCGCTGTTCTCAGTACAACAACAATGAAAACCGTTATTCTGCATGAAAGAACAATGAAAATCATTCTGATAAATAAACCCTTCTCCTTTACTGATCGTTCATCCAGCGCTGTCTTTCTTTTTCCTCTTCGTCCTCTTCTTTTACGGGTCTTTCTATGCTTCATTAATACAACCTTCATATTTCGACATTGTCTCCAGCAATGTCAGAGCCAGCTACATCAGTTCCTGACAGACATGACTATGAGGGTATGACGGTGGCTCAAATAATCCACTATAAAAAGGTCAAGAAACGTCGAGAGATGGAAATCCAAGCAAGTATGTCAAGTAAAAAGCTCAGTAATATATGACTTTACCTTACTTTCTATTTTGAACCATAGTGCGAGAAGGTTTTCAGGAGCCTGAGGAAGGTGAACAGCCCGAGTCTAGTGCGCAGGCCCAGCAGCGTACTCAAAGACAGCTTGCTGGTGAAAAAAGAAAAAGAAAGCAGTCTGTCCAAGAAAAATCGAGAAAACGGACTGCAGCAAGAGAACGACAAGAAGCAACAAGAAAAACGTCCACTAAAAGATGCCCAACGTGTCTGCAAGCCGGTAGATTTGAAGAAGCTCAGACACATAGCAGAAGATCCAGCAAGCGTTGTCCTGATTATCTTCCACGGACCAGTGTACGGCAACGTCAACTATATGGGAAATTAAAAGAAACTGCCCGAAAGATTGGTTTGCATCAACTACTCAACATGCGGGATGAAGAAAAAGTGCAGTTTGTCAACGTTATCGATGAGTTAGTAGCTTATCAGCGTGACGTGATCATAAAGAGTCATCTATTCATTACATACTTTATATACGATCAATTGCACAATCACATATTGCATCCATCAATATATACGCATGATTTCTTTTACGGAATATTTCAATTGATTACTGGCCAACAACAACCAACCAACACCGCTGTATTCCATGATGGATTACTTACTGATGTCATGCGCTCCTTCAACGATTACAGAAGTCGTTACCCAGACGGTCTGGTGCCACTTATCCATGGCGGTCTTTCATACGGCAAAGTAATCTCTTCATCTATGTTGGAATATTGCACAAAGTTTATCAATCGAACTGTGGAAGACTACACTCAATGGCTAACAAATTATATATTTCTCCGTCTCCGAGCCATTGCCAACGTGAGTAAAACATTCACTCTTGTTTTTTCAATTTACTGATAATGGTCTAATCATTTCTGTAGGAATTACAAAAACCTGATGCGGATAAGTTGGCCCTGTATGTCTTTGAAGTGCTGGCAAACAACGAATCGTTCCCTCCTGTATTTCCGGCGAGATTGTCTTTCAACCCTGCCCTCGGCGAAGATGTTAACAACGCCGTCGTACAAGTGATGGAAGAAGTAGATGTGGATCTCAAGATTCTATTTACTTTGGGAGACTTGACTGAATACGTTGGGTCACTTCCAAGCGATCATGAAGGCCGACTCGGTGATATACAGCTCAGGCTTTTCGGATTGCATAGCACTTTCAATGAAGCTTGCGCTCCGGCTCATGACTTACTCGATCGACGTCGCATCAGTCATGAACGCCTTCCTCAGTTGCAGGCAAATCTCATTGAGATTGAACGTGTTTGCACGCGTATTGGCAATATCAACCAAGATGTTGTTCGTCAGTTTGATAATCAAATCGATCCTACAAACGCACGCTAGGATGAACTTACAGCATGGGATGAAATGGTTACTATCGAAAACGCAATTGCGCAATGGGAACCTCAATTCAACCAGTCGCAAGAGGTTTCTCACGAGGTGGCCCAGTTGACGGAGATGATGAACCAACAAATCACTCAACTGAATGCCACCATTGATACATTTGCTACTATGCAACAAAGTTACGAACAAGCTCAAAATAATTACCAAAATGCCCTCACGAGGTTCCATGCTAATGGGACGTTTGGTAACCGAGAACTCCTGCAAAGATTGGTTGACTACATAACTCCACTGGACATTCCTGGATATGGTGAAGGAGAGGAGATAACCATGACCTTGGATAGCTCTTTTATAACAAGACATGTCAACTTGTTTACGAGGATGTCTTATCTTATTGCAACGTACATTGAACGGTACAATAATGGGGAAATAAGGATTGCCAGCGATGCCCAGGTGGAAGCTTCTATAAAGTGGACAAGGCAGCAAATACGCGATCTTGAAGAAAATCCAAGACTCGGGAGACAACGCAGGAATGGACTGGCACGACGCTTGCTTGCTGCAATCAACAATGGCCAGCCTTTGGATCACGCTCGCATGAATTTCATTGGGGATACCTCGTTTACTCGGTTACAAGAACTAGTTACTACGACGCAGCAGCAGATACAAACTTCAACAAGATTTCTACAAGATCCTGAGGCTAATCAAGATCTTTTTGATCAGTGCTTCCGCCCGGACTTGTTTACAGTAGCAAATCAACAGCGGTTGTTTAATGTGGTGCCTAAGCCTGGCTTTACGAAAAAGTATGCTACCATTGATAATCAAACCTGTGAGACGTTACTTCGACGTGCTGGATTGCGCCATCATATACAACCACGTACTGCAGAAGCAAACACAATTCGTTGTCACTGACTTCTCATTTATACTACGAATGAGTACGAAACTAATAGTTCTATTCTACAATAGTGATCATGGTAGAAGAAAATCTTTCTTTTCCGGCCAGATTGCTACGGACGGTTATGCCACCTCGGTGCTCCTTCGCAAACAAGTCCGTGTCGAAGAAGCACTTCCTGATTTAACGCCGGAAGACTTCGTAGAGTGGGAGATGCAATATGTGAAGATGTGGGGTGCGGATCCCGGTGTGTCCGACATATTTGTCGCAAGCAGTGGGAGCGATGATATTTATAATGTTGATGTGATGGAAACCACTGACGGTAATCTGGCCTAATGCAGTACAAAGAATGGAATTGATGACTGAACTGGTTCGTATCGTATGTATAGACGAAGGTGACAAGGAGGTACCAGAGCAAGGTCAAGGCGCATAGCACGATTTCCGACTGCGATACCAACGACAAAATCAAGCACCTCACGAAATCCGCTCGTTATCTTCGGCCGAATACTACACAAAGGCAGGCTTCGAACGCGCAGTGGGTCTAGTTCAGAATGCCAAGAATCAAGCGAACATAAGCGAAATTGAAAGAACGATGTAACCAACAGAACAGCGGATTTCGATCGCATCAACGCTGACATCCAGTCGATCTTGGAATGGATTGACAGAAGTTTAGGGACACCAGTTCCATCGAGGCTTAAAATTTAGGAACTACAGAGGAAGGCAGCGGATGGACGCTGAGTGAGCTCGTTAATGCGTTTGTGAGCGGTGGCAAAAAATATGGCGATCTTGGTGAATGGTACGGCATGCCTCGGTCAAGACGAAGAAGAAGAGATGGAGTACGACGTCAATTTGCTGGAACTGGTCCACTCGTTCCGACCCATGAAGCTCCTTTCCCAAATCAACGTGAGCCGGCTGGAGAAAAGACTTTGTAAGTTACCAAAAACGTCATTATTGTGGAGAACCAACTTCTTCTCATACAATCATAATTATAGTAAATGGACTTAACCAAGGTTCCCGTCGTCGGGTTTGGCTCTGGTCAGTTTGGTAGAAGGCAATACCGCGGCAAACCTGTTGGATTGGCGGATAAATGTCGAAAACTGCTGAAGAAGGCGGAGCAAGAGGGAAGGCTTGTCATCATGAACGTCAACGAACATAACACATCTCAAGTATGTTCACGATGTGGTGAAAAATCTTTGGAACAAGTCCGTGCTGCGGGTCTCAGTTTGTACACCGTGTTAACTTGCACCAGTTGTCGTACGGTATGGCAGCGAGACATCAACGCCTCCCGAAACATCTAGGGTATATGCTACAGTACCATCTATCATGGGCCAAGCATCTTTACACCTCCTGGAGGTAGTTGATATCTCTTGCCTTACAGTTGTAAGTATAAGTATCCTCAGATGTTATATCAATATTACTAATGCTCTATCTGCCTTGTCCCATTTTTATATTGCTGTTCGTCTACTTTACCATGATATTTCGTCCACTATATCTGCGGGTTCGTTCTTGTTCATTTTGTATTGTAACTCCGTCTAAATTTCAAAACGAAAAACTGTAGTGCTTACCGTCGTTAAGTTTATGGAGAGAAACATAACATGAAGCCAAATCAAATCAAATAAATTCGTGATCGTCTCAATGATTCACTACAAGGCTTTTTTTCTTTTCTCTGAGCCATTCAGTTTGAAATCAGAAACCAAATTGAGAAAGATAAGGACGTGACTTTTTAAAGGATCTCTCGCATCTTATCGCTTTGTTTTCGGGTCTTCCACTTTTTTTTTTGCCTGCCAGAAATCCATGCCCTCGGATACACTGCCGTTCTTGTCTTCTGCTGAAGCCAACTTAAGAAAGCCTAAAGGCCGTATTATTAATGTCACTCATCAAATACCTTACGAGGTAACTCAGGAGGACGACAAGTGGGCGATGGGCCCCAGACACGGACATAGTGCCATGTATGAGGGCATACAGTCGCTTGAACATGAATGGGAAACCATACATATTGGTTGGACTGGCGACATTTATACACAACCTACATCCGATTCAGCCGCTGGCATGGCAGTACTGCAATCGCTCACGGAGCAAGAACGGAAATCGTTAACACAGACACTCAAAGAGAATTACAACTGTGTCCCACTCTTCTTGGACAGTGAGAGCGTTACCGGTCATTACGATGGTTACTGCAAGACAAGTACGTCGAAAAAAAAGTTATATTTCAACTGGCAGACTTATTGTGTGGATTTTTTAGTGTTGTGGCCGTTATTACACTACATGATCTGGAACGACGCGACAGACGGTAGATTGGAACGGTGGCAATGGGATACCTATGCTGCTGTCAATCAAAAATATGCGGATCTCGTGGTACAACAGTATCGGGATGGCGACATTGGTAAGCAGTAATGGAACGGGGGGAGGAGAGAAAAGGGGGGTGTTGGGAGACAGAGAACCAATGGTAGCTGACGATGATGTCTCGTGTAAAAAAAAAAAAAAAAAAAAAGTTTGGGTGCATGATTATCATTTGCTCCTCGTGCCTGCCATGGTACGTTCCAAGTTACCAAAGGCTCGGATCGGTCTTTTTGTTCATGCTCCATTCGCCAGTTCTGAGATCTTTCGCTGCCTTCCCAGTAAGTAAAAAAGAAAAAAGAAAAAAGAAAAAAAAGAAGTTCCGCAAGAGATGCATAGCTGATTCCGGATTTTTTTTTAAGAGCGTCAGGAGGTGCTCAAGGGAATGCTTGCCGCCAATCTTGTTGGATTTCAGGTAATTCACGCAGGAATGAGAGGAATTACAGGGCAGCGGGCTCACACTTTCCTTCTGACAGACATACGCTTACGCACGTCATTTTATCTCAACATGTACCCGTGTACTTGGCTTCGAGTCGACCCCAGACGGTGTAGATGGAGGCGTTGGTCATTTTTGTCATGTGGGAACTTTTCCGATTGGTATTGATGCATCTAAAGTCGAAGAGAGATGGAAAGATCCAAACGTACTTCCAAAAATCAATGCCATTGCGGAACTCTATGCAGGCAAAAAGATTGTTGTTGCCAGAGATAAACTCGATTTGGTGAAAGGTGTATTACAAAAGTTAGCAGCGTTTGAGAAGTTTCTCGCTGATTTTCCACAATGGCGCAACAAGGTATATAGTGGCAGAAACATGAATAGATGGGGCGTAGACTGAATTGATGAATAATTTTCGATTAGGTTGTTTTAATCCAATTGACAGACAATACCACAAATGAGTCTTCGAAGCCAGAGCGAAAAGTTTCCGAATGCGTTGCACATATTAACAGCGCGTATGGATCACTGGAGTTTACACCCGTCCATCATTTGCACCACCACATCCAGCCTGATGAATACTATGCTCTTTTATCCGTTGCAGATGCAGCTTTGATTACGACAGGAAGAGACGGTATGAACACCACGAGTCTGGAATACGTGGTGTGTCAGCAACAAAAACATAGCCCGTTAATCTTATCCGAACTCATGGGAACGTGTGGATCAATGGGTAGTGCCATCATGGTCAATCCTTGGGATTATGCAGGCGTAGCCAAAGCGATTAATGATGCATTATCCATGTCAGATGAAGAAAAGAAGGCTCGACAGATGGTAAAAAAAAAAAAAATTGACCAGCACCGATTTTTTTCCGCTTTATTGATGCCAAATGATAATATAGCAACTTCTGGCCCATGTGAAATCGCACACTGCATCTTTCTGGGCTCATTCATTTATCAAAATGCTTGTACATACTATATCGAACCAACGTGGACATACTACTTTATTGGATGTGGAAGACATGGTGCATAAATACAAGACATCAAAGAAACGATTACTGTGCTTTGACTATGATGTAAGTCAATCTTGATCTTGGTAGTCGGACAAGCAAGCAATGCTCATCTTTTTTTTCTTTTTCCAGGGCACGTTAACGTCTATCCGCAGAACACCTCACACAGCGGTTCCGCCATCGGAAATGCTACATGCTCTCGAAACGCTTTGCAGGGATCCCAGAAATGAAGTATGGGTGATTTCAGGTCGCGACGAAGCAACACTTGACATGTGGTTGGGTCACGTACCTAATCTTGGGCTCAGTGCAGAGCACGGCAGCTTTATGAAATATCCAGGGACGGATCGATGGATCAATTTGACAGAACATGTTGACATGAGTTGGAAATCGGATGTTCTGGAGATTTTTACTTACTACACCGAACGCACAATTGGCAGCTTTATCGAACATAAACGCTGTGCTATCACTTGGCATTACCGTCTTGCCGATCCCGACTATGGCGCTTTCCAAGCGAAAGAGTGTCAGAACCATTTAGAAGGGGCAATTCTGTCCAAGATGCCGGTGGAGGTTTTGGTGGGCAAGAAGAATTTGGAAGTGCGTCCGACAATGGTGAACAAAGGAGAGGTGGTCAAGCGGTTACTGAATGGATTTGATTTCTGTCTATGCTGTGGAGATGATAAGACAGACGAGGACATGTTCAAAATAGTGAACAAATCGGCGATAGAGGAATCCCATAAATTCTCGATTCTTGTCAGCGCAGAGGATAAAAAGACAAACGCACAATGGCATCTTCCCACAGTCCAAGACGTGATGGATTCCATGAAGGCCATGGCCCAAGCTAGCAACAACACATAATCATTTTTGTTTTTTGTTTTTTCTTCTTCTTCTTCTTCTTTTTGTTGTTGATACAGAAACCATAGATCCATACAAAAACCATCCCCCAAACCCCCGCCATTATCACCCATTTGACATCCTATAAAAGAAACTAATGTTACCTTCCTGAAGAAATAAGCGTTGTGGTGCTTAAAATTTCAAATACAACGTCGCAAGAATGATGATACATGTTCGAAGCCGGCTGTTTGAGAGTGAGAAAAAAGAAAGAGAGAGAAAAAGAGGAAGATCCAGAAAGGGGACATATTTCATACTTTTTCGTTCTTCATACTTCACACACCCCTTGCATCCCTTCTTCTTTCATTTCCCTTCCTACTTTTATTATTCCACGTGCCTATTCCGTTGGCTATAACAGAGACAAAAAAATATCCAGGGAAGAGGGAATGCAGGCTTCGGAAAATATCAAGGAAAAAAAAACCCCCCATAATTCTTCAAAACGCTTGCCGTCACGGTCAACGTCGAAAAGACCATCCCATTCGACGCTACGTGTGGATACCTCCGTTCGTCATGATGATGCAGATGCCATTGTACCCGCCACAGAACCAAATCGAATCGATGAAGCAGTATCAGCTTGCTCCGAGAACGGGAAACTACAGAGTCGACCAGAAGACCTCTGTCGAGCACGTTATCTCACTACATTTTCTACTGCCACCGGGAAATCACCAACAGCAAAATCTGCCCGTCGCCCTCGACCGAGCTGCTGGACAATTACGAGTTGGGTACTGACTTGGTGGGCTCCATCGTGTTTTCTACGCATGTGTGGTGAGTGAAGATGAATTTTACTAGTAGGCTTTTTTCTTTTTTTTTTTTTTTTCCAAGGAAACCAATGTCTGTTCTTTTTTTCTTTTTCTTTTTTTTTTCCTTCCCCTCAAAAAAAAAAGGTATCCATGATAAACAGATGCAGCAAGCGTGGCGTGAAAAAGTTACATTGGTTCAGTTTATTGTATTGCTTTGCATAGCTGTGGGTTTCTTGACATTCGGTTTCAACGCGACCGTCTGTGGCCGGCAACCAACGCGTATTCGACCGGCAGGAGTTCAATATGATCAAATTATCATTTCCGGCCGTGCCTTTGACCTCAAGACATTTCGCCATCCAACGCCTGTACCGAACATGCCTGGTAGTGGTGATTTACAAGAACTAGGTGTGGGTGGGATGGATCTGTCGTTTCTCTTTCAAACAGTCAACTACAACTGCAAAGGTATCCTACATCCTGTTGTCCAGGACGATGCCCATGGCAATGTCGCGAACTACTTTCCTTGCGTACCACTCGACAGATTCCATCCTGTCATTAACAGCACCAGCAATCCCCAACGGACCGGCTGTCATATCAGTCCAAAAGCGCGCAATGCGCTCAAGGACCTGACCGTCGTAGGCGATGTGTATTATAACTGGACAGATATTCAACAACCAGGTACAAGTCTCGTCGCCTTCAACGGGTAAGCTCTCTCTACTGCAAGAACAAAAACAAAAAAAAACCAACTTTTCTGAAATTCTATAGCAATGTACTCGATCTGTCACGGCTACGTTATTTAACACCCAACATCCCCATGCCATTGCAAATTGCCCAGATCGTCGGACCTGGTAGTGCTTTCATTGGTCGCGATGCAACCTACTGGCTCAGTACGACGGCTGATCGTCTTCGGATCGGCAAATGCATGACGGACATTTTAAAAGTAGGTGTGCTCGATACACGGTCAACAGGTTGCATTATTTCCGACATTGTGCTATGGGTTTCGCTTGCGGTAATCCTAGGGGTGGTGCTCATCCGTTTTCTACTTGCATTGGTATTTGGGTGGTGTATTTCCTGGAAGTTGGGGAGTATTCGTGAAGAGACGGCTGAAGAGCGACGGAAACGACAGGATGCTGTGTTACAGTGGGAAATGGACAACGTCGAGCAAATGCATTATCCCAAATCGCGCAGCATTGAGACAGTTGACCATCGGGATGAAGCAGCAAGTAGTAGCAGTGGCGGCGGTCCGCCCTATCTCCAAAACACAAGTTCCAGTAGCTTTTCTGGTCGGATCAATGTCCAGCCAAAGAAACGCCGATTTTTCTTCCCTACGACCTCACGTTTCTCGCAACCACCGCAATCCCCAAGTTTTGGAAGGAGTCGAGGTTTTGGCAGCCCGTTGACAGCGTCCCAGGATTTTGCCCAAAGCCCCTACACTGTCCCGTCTTCACCAGGCAACGTGGCCTACACACTCAGTTCCCAGTTCTTCCACAACCCATCCTCGCAGAGCAGTCTCAGCGCGGCCATGGCACTGCAAGCACGGAAACAGTACAACTTTAATTTTGATCTGATCCACACCTTTATGGTCGTTACTTGCTATTCCGAAGGGGAAGAAGGGCTACGTACGACGCTTGATTCGCTTGCCAACACCGATTATCCGGCCACGCATAAGGTTCTTTTGGTTATTTGCGATGGCATCATTACTGGATCAGGCAACACCATGTCCACGCCTGACACCGTTCTTTCCATGATGAAAGATGATATCGTTCCACGCGATCAAGTCAAACCCTGTTCCTATGTGGCGATTGCAGATGGCGTCAAACGACATAACATGGCCAAGGTGTACGCCGGTTACTATCGTTACAACGACGACTCATCCAAAGCACCAGGGCTAAAGCCCGAGGAAGAGCAGCAGCATGTCCCCATGATTGTCATTGTCAAATGCGGCACAGAGTCTGAGGCCAAAGACAAAAAGCCTGGTAATCGAGGAAAGCGAGACAGCCAAGTCATTTTGATGAATGCGATGCAGAAAGTGTATTACGGCGAAAGGATGTGTGCACTCGAATACCAGTTTTGCAAGGCGATTGTCCGACTGACAGGAAACCACCCCACTTCCTACGAGACATGCCTGATGGTAAAAATTTAGAAGCAAAAAAAATTTTGCTTTCGCAAATAGGATGGATCGATTGAAACATTTGGATTTCATATATATTGGGTTTACAGGTTGATGCAGATACCAAAGTCTATCCAGATTCCCTGGCACGCATGGTAGCATGCATGTCGCGCGATCCCTATATCATGGGACTCTGTGGCGAAACGAAAATCGCCAACAAAAGCGATAGCTGGATCACCGCGATTCAAGGTAACGAGAAACCAGAAGTTCGTGTTTTTTTTTTTGCGTGCTTTGACCTGGATGAACCAAAAAAAATTTTTTTCTTTTTTTTCCTTAGTGTTTGAATACTACATTTCACACCATATGAGCAAGGCATTCGAATCCATCTTTGGTGGTGTGACCTGTTTACCGGGATGTTTTTGCATGTATCGCATCATTGCACCTAAAGGCGACCGCTTTGTCCCGATCTTCTGCTCGACAGATATTGTGGAGATGTACTGCGAGAATATTGTCGACACGTTGCACAAGAAAAATCTGCTGCTGCTTGGTGAAGATCGGTACCTGACCACGCTCATGCTCCGTACGTTTCCCAAACGCAAGATGATCTTTGTTCCGCAAGCGGTAAATAAGCCAACACAAGCAACACAAAAAAATAAAGGAAAACATTTACCATTTCTACCGTCTACACCCCCCACCCAAGTTGTTACCTTTTTTTTTCTCTATTTTTATTCTTTTGTCTGTTTATTATAGGTCTGTAAAACGGTTGTCCCAGACACGTTCGCGGTGCTTCTATCCCAACGTCGGAGGTGGATCAACTCAACCGTACACAACCTTCTGGAACTGGTGCTTATCCGGGATCTATGCGGCACGTTTTGTTTTTCCATGCAATTTGTCGTCTTTATGGAACTTGTCGGTACAGTGGTACTACCTGCAGCCATCTCGTTCACGTTCTATCTCATCGTCATCTCATGTTACGTACGGCCCGTCCCCATCATTCCTCTCATGCTGTTGGCCGCCATTCTCGGTCTACCAGCTGTTCTGATCGCATTGACCACCTGTAAGATGGTTTATGTTATATGGATGCTGGTGTACCTCTGTTCCTTGCCTATATGGAACTTCGTCTTGCCTGCTTATGCTTACTGGCATTTCGACGATTTCTCATGGGGACAGACAAGACAAGTGAAAGGCGGCGAAGGCAAGCGAGAAGATCATGGTCGGCGTGAAGGTCAGTTTGACAGCACAGGCATCGTCATGCGTCGCTTCGAAGAATGGCATAAACATGAACGGACATTGTTGGCGGAAGGAAGACCCACCCCTCCGACGATTGTCCGACCCTTTCCCCCTATCTACTACGGTCATTAAAATAAACTTGGCTTTGCAAACCCAAGAAAAAAAAAGGTGTGATCAACCTTCCTTTTTCTAGTTTTTTCTTTTCAGCTGATCAATCGCTTGCTGGATTCATGACACACAACAACTTGCGGGTAACGGCATACCATATAAAGAGTCGAGTTCATGGGGGCTATGTACTGGGTAGAATCATTTTGAGACAAGGAGTTTACCTCCCCCCATTTGAGTCACTTTGGAGCACTTCTTCAAGCTGTCTGTTTCTCTCTCCCCTATGATATAGAAATCGCGACGATGCTGACAGCTGCTGTTATTTTCATGCACATGATTCCAGGGTCCCCCACTGCAAAGGCAACAACAACATAGACATGTCTTTTTCAAGAGCTGAACTTAACATTTATATATTTCTTTTTTGACATCTGCAATAAATCGTGACAAAGGTAAAAGAGATAGAGAGAGAGAGAGAGGGTTGGACGTGCGAGTTGCGTGTACATGTATATATGTGCGTGAGTTTTGTTTTTTTTTTTTTGTAAAAAAGAAGTACAGGTGTTTTCTTTTCTTTTTTTTTTTTTAGCCTCGAATAAAAATACCGCGTTCGAGAAAACCACCGAATCGACTCGATCGTGATGATTTATCAACGTGATCCAAACCAAGAGCGTCTTCATCGCCTATTTTGGCTGTCCGCAACTCATAATCATCTATTTTTCAACATAAGATAAATGTGGCAAAGTAGTAGTAGTAGACAAGTTGTTACCTTTCTCTACAGGTATCACTTCTTCAGAACCGCTGCCCAGTCCCTTGATGATCGAGAATTTCACTTTTTGCCATTCTTTATCACTCATGCCTGTTCGCTTTTGTAGTCTTTTCTTGGTATCTACAAAGCTCTCTCCCTGTATTTTTTTTCTTTTCTTTAGAAAGTCCATGCAGTCGATAGGGTTATTCTTCCTACTGACCTTTTTCGCGACGAAGCGGAATGGCACACCGTGGTACCTTGTGGCTTCCTTGTGATAATGAACAACTTGAATCAATCGGTCATTATCCATGTCCATATCCACTTCGTCTTTTGTTCGTTTCTGTTTTTGCAACAAAGAGTTTCACATTTAGTTTTTCTCATTCTGCTTATTATAATTTACCTCAGCATAGAGCACAGATAGTTTATCGCCAATATGGTCGATCGGTTGATCCAGGGAAAATTCTTTACTGATCCTTCCGTCCATGACTTCATACAGTCGTAGGGTGTCAGGATCAATTTTGTTCTTTGCTTGAATCGAGCTGACCAAATGACGGACAAAACCAGCCTTGGGTACCAACACCGTCACGAGTTTCTCATCACGCAACGTATCCCCAAGTAAATTGACCTTGATCGATCGTTTGGTTTCCAAGTCGGCAACACAGAAATCCAACACTTCATAAAAGATGGTCGGTGCTCGGACAGATTCTAAACTGACGGCCTGCGCGTAGTCCTGAGCAGTTATCATCAAAGGCGCCATTTGTTCAAGATCCATGTTAGGGGAATAGGATAGCACATCCTTGGGTCTGTTTGTCATATGATTGGCTGTGCTAAATCGAATCTTGGAAGGCTCGGCGTCAATGGCTTTCCCCAATTCCCGCGCGACATGAGAATAGCCTGCACGACGGTTGAGCGATAGCTTGACCTCCTGGCCACGCTTATCCACTTTGGGCTTAAACTGAATAATGACACGATTATACGTTGCGGCATAGAACTCGCGCACAGTGGCATAACGCCCTTGTTCCGCCAGCTTCTTACTCCTATGAACCCGGACCGTGAGCTCCTCCCTCCCTCTGTCATATTTTGCCATGGGCTCTCTCCATCCCAAAAAAAAAAAAAACTTACTCTTTTTCCGATACTGCCATTTGGAAACAAATGATATCACCGTTTTGAATTTCTGCCATGTGAAACGTATGTTTAGGATTCATGTGCTCGATCATGGTCGGCTTGACTTCCTAATAATAGGTTCTAACTTAGCATTTCCATCGCTGAAAACAAAGCCGACCTACTTCAAATAACACGAGCGGTGTGTCCTTTGCCAGACCTGCACGCTCGACAAGTGTAGGGATAATCTCACCAATCTTCTCATTTGTTTTGACATACATACGACCAAGACCGCTGACCCCCCAAAAATATAGAGATTAAATTAAATCCCCGTGTGTTTGATGTTGTGTTAGAATAGCTAAACTTACCGGATCTCTTGCTCGCGGATATCAAAATACTTTAAAAAGATGATGGAAACGTCCGATTTGGGTTTGAAAGGAGGAAGCTTTGAGTAAACAATGTCGGTTGTTTCGAGGTACAGTTTGGCAAACCCGTTGTTCTGCGATACAACAACACATGACATTTCTCGCAGTTTTTCAATCGCTAACCGTTGGTGAGCTTTCTCTTTTTTTTTTCTTGTGATTGTTAAATTGCTACTTACTTGTTTTCTCATCAGCGGGTGTTAAAGGACTGTCCACTCTGACAGTTTTGTTTGTACGATAAATAATGTTCCACAGTCTAAACTTTTCAGGTTCGAGATGGTAATGTTCTGCTAAGGTGTTCTTAAAGTTGACCACTTTTTCTGTTTTTAACACTTTGAAGACTTCAACGCCAGGTGATGTTTCCAAATTTTTGTCGTCAAATACCGCCAGATCAAATGACTGCCGTGTTTTGAACGATGCGTCTGTCACAACGGCGACTTTGACGTACAGATGCATTTCCTCGCGATCCTTTCTACGTTTTTCCATGGCGGCCCTTTCTTCACTCAGTCGTCTTTCTGCAAAAAGATTAATACCATCTAGTTACTATCCATAACACACATACACGTACTTAAGTGAGGTGGAATATCGTCTTCTAGTACTGGCGCCAGCACTTCGTCCAGTTTGCTTTTTCGAATATACACCAGCATATAAGCGTTTGTAAAACGCTTCAACATCTTCATGCTGTTACTTCTCATAACACCGTTGAGAAAAGGTGGATTGGCACTTCCTTTCGTCGTTTCATCGCCAAAGTTATCCTGAAAAACTTCCTTCTTCGTGACAGGTGTTACGCGATCATCGTCGAAGCGTAACCTACCATCCATAATTAAGGGGCCTTACTTCATGCGTTATGAATAAAGCGTACCATTTCCCATCTTTCTCTGGCTTGATCAAAGCAAAATAATGGCCCCAATGTAGATCACCGCTATGGACAAGAACTCTGTAGCACATAGATGCATTTAGCTGATGTGACCTGATCGACGAAGCTCCTTACCCATGCAGAACGTAGTCATAGGGTCCGTCCTTTTCACTGTTACAACAAAACTCGTCCAAGTTGATCTCCTTGGGAAACATGTAATGATCATTGATCTGCATTTTTTCAACAGTATGTCAAACAATAGCCCAATGTCATCATCATCATTCTTTGTACTTGCCTTGACCATTGTGTCCCGCATAAAATCGTACTCAAATCGTTTCAATTGAAGATGCAGAACTGGAGGGAAACTTTCAAAGATGACACCCTTATTTGCATCCTGAAGCCCGTGACCTTCCGCCATATATTTGTTTTCGCCTTCCAGTGTCTCTACAGTGATATAATCCTTGAAAGAATGATACAAGTCCTTGCATCCTTTTACATTGAGTTGGATATCTAAATGACATTGTTAGTCCACTACAGTACATGAAACCCAGTGTACATCCTAACCATAGTAATCCTCTACACGAGAAGACTCGTAGTCTACATTGATACATTTGATATAACTCTTCATCTTTCCTACAAACAATTTGGAGATAGCACCATCTGCAGGCGTATTCTAAAAAAAAAACACGCGTGTCAAAAAAAAAAAAAACGGAGAAGGATTGACGCATTTTACCTTCATTTTCAATTCCAAGTTATCTTGCAGAACACGGTTGAATTCTTGAACATCGTGTTGCATAAATGCTTCGAGGGAATCCCATCCAAACGACTTTGTCAGCTCGGTGGTGCCTTGGAAACATAGAGTCAGACGCATGTCACCACCACCCAAGTCATCTCACCAATGGGGACGCTAGAATACTGCAAGTTGTAAAAACATCGTTGTAATGCCAAGGCAACACTCTTGGTCGGTTCTTCCGTTTCTGTTGGTATCTGATAAACTGCCTTTCTGAAACTGTTTGTGCAGTACAAGGACTGAAGCAGCGAATTCATGTAGCAAGTGGCGCCCTGATTTTTGATACCCACATAACCCGTTTCCTTCCGTGAATCGTAGCTACTCTTGGTAAACCAAAAAAAAAATACGTCCCTTTTTTCCCCAAGGGAGTAACTTACTTGATGAAGTTATGCCATAGAACACCTGTTTCGTCTTTTACAACGCGTACAAACACGGAAATAACGGCTTGGTTATTGACGAGGAAGGGACCTTTCCCATTTACAGTTTTTGACAAGGATTTTAGGTCGTAAAAGCGAGTAAATCCCCAATCAACTTCCTCCGACGAAAATCTGTGATTAGCATCTAATCAGATAAATCACGTTAATAACCAGACTAAAAAAAAAATAAGTTTTTGCCACTTACTGTTGTTGTAATAGTTTGTTGGGTCATTTGGGTTAGATATGACGAGAGAAAACTGTGCACAGACATGCCAATTTTCGGGATGTCCTTGGGACACGGGGTCAGCTACTTCGAGATAAACTGAAGCAGATTCTTGTTGATTATTTCCTTTTGGGAAGAGCAAAATACGCCTAGGCAATGTTAGCACCGACTGATTAAAAAAGAGACGAGCTGCGAGAGTTTATATCCATATAGATATATATAGATAAATAGAAAAGTAGGTAGGGAGCCGTACCATGGGAAACCGCCAGCGTGAAAGACTGGACTATTCGATCGTGGTGATAATGCCTTCCAATCGTTAATATGCCAGTGGAATACTTGGGTATCCTCCGTCTCATAATCCGTACTGTCTGGGAGTAAACCTGGCAACACAGCATCCACTTGTTTAAAGAAGACACAAAAAAAAAGGGGGGGTGGTGGGGTTGGGAGGAAAGGGATAAGTACGTGATAAAAAAAAAAAAAAGTAGTTGGCCAAAGCCTTTTTTTAGCGCGTTCTACTATTACTTACGGTCTTGTATGCTTGTTTTTTTTTCTTCATCTTTTTTGGTGTTGTCGTTGTCTGTAGGAGGTTGTATAATGCCGTGTAATTCAGTTGGTTGTGTCTCAGACTCCATCTCGGAAGAGTCGCTTACGTTGGACTCGGTGGTTGTATCACCGACCAACGAAGCGTTCTGGGTTGGCATGGTAGTTTGAGGATTTTGCAATGTCATTTCGGTGAAAAAGAAATAGAATAGTGGGAAGTAACCGAAAGAGAGAAAGAGAGAGAGAGAAAGAGAAAGAGAGAAAGAGAAAGAGACAAAGTTCAGATAGGACTGCTCAATGATGACGCCCTGGCAACACCATATATGGGAAGTGAGAAAAGGCAGAAAGAAAAGACAGGACACAAGAGAGAGAGAGAGAGAGAGAGAGAGAGAAAGTGATGGTGAGAGAAAGGGCGTTTTGTGAAACGTAACCAAGGCCCAAAGTTTACTGCATAAAAATAGCAAATGGGTTAGGGCATATTTTACCAACCGAACGTAAAACTTAATGCCGCACGAACTACAGTATAAAATGCAGCACATTCTGTGTGGAAACGATATAAAGAAAAATAAACCATCTTGTGATACGATCGCATCATTGTGCAGCAACTTCATTGTTTGACGCTCACAAGGTTGCGTGACAACCAAACGATGATGATGATGATGATATGTTAACGGAAAGAAAAAGTTGGGCCGATCTTTTTACTTATCACGTGTAGCTACGAATGGAAGTTATTTGTCATCCCACTCGGAAAGAAAGATAAGTAGTAAAAGTAAGAACCTAAGAAACCAAGTCAGGACTAAAGAAGAAAGAAAGAGGTCTAAGTAATGTGTCCTAAACAGTCATGAGAAGGGGAAGAAAGAAAGGGGGGAAAGGGAACAGAGTGAGTGAGTGAGTAAACCAAAAAGTTGAATAGCAGCAGCGGGGTAGCAAAACAGAAAGGTACCTGAGGCGATTTTGCTTTTGGTGAGAAACCGCTCAATTGACTGCATGGGATCGGCCAAGCTTTTTTTTGTAAAAAGATATGGATGTATTCATCCTATATATTATTATAATACTTAATCACTTTTTGTGGACCCATTGATCTTTTCTTCTCCTTCTCTCTCTCTCTTTTTTTTACTCTTTTCTCTTTCTCTCTTCACTTCCACATTTACAGAACTTCTTCTTTTTTCTCACGTTCAACTTACCTTATTTGTGTACCAGTAGCTTTTATATGATTTTAGCTTCCTCACAACGCCGACATCGGTTGCCTTGTGGAAAGCTTCGCAAGGGTTTAGCCCTTTTGGGTAAACTCTCTTCACAAAAACAAGCAGAGAAAGAAGAAGAAACAGGCAAACCACGTACAGTCAGGGCAGCAGCCACTGAAAAGATTGTACGAAGACGACCTAGTCCCAGTCCAGATATTCATTCAGAAGATCTCACTGCAAGTCAATTTGCCAACATCACAGGACTCAAAATAAAGAAGGTGGGCAAATATGCAGACAATGTATTTGATGTTGAGAGTGAAAGCTCTGATGACGACGACGAGGAGGAGGAAGACGAGGAAGAGGAGGAAAATGTTGTGACGACAACCACCAGTGCAACGACGGTTTATTCTACACCTATCCCAAGTTCTGGGTCGCGTGCAAAATTGCCACGGATATGGGAACCTGATTTTTGGCAACGCAATAATTATCCACCGACACCCTCATTTTCTTCTTCTACTTCTTCTTCCAATCCTCTATCCTATACTGGGTTTACATTACAAACAAGTGCTTCTATGAGTATCCTTCCAACACCTCAAGAAACACCTTATATTTCACTTCTCCGTCAACAATCTAATCACGAACGTCCAAAAAATGCTACTTATCGCAAAGGACGCTTCCAAATTGTACTTGGACCTAATAACGACGATCCAACGATCGGCAAACCAATGATTACTCCTCAAAAACATTGTGTTGAATGGAAACGGAAACGATCGTGTACAACGTAACACAAAATCCACCCTCTCTCTTTTCCAGAAAAAACAGCCAAAAAAAGGAAAAAAAAAAAAGAAAAAAAGAAAAAGAGCTGATGATGGTATTATTATTATTATTATTATTCTATTTCCCTTCCTTTTTTTTCTTTTCTTTTCTTTTCTTTTTTTTTTTGCTCTCGGTTTCCTTTTCTTTTTTTCAATGTTTCTATGGATTCCTTTTTTTTTCTTTCTTTTATGACAAATTCTTTCTTTTGTATGCAATTTTCCCTTTTTCTAATTTGACACACGGTGATTTATCTTTTAGTGCAAAGAAAATGTACATAACTCTTTTATTTTTATTTTTTCACATGCCAAATATATTGAATCTTTTTATTTTTATCAGAAAAGGGATGCAGAAGTGATGGTTTTTGTTGTACTTTTCTTTTTGCCATCTTTGTCGATCATTGTTACATTCTTTTGTCCCAATAGTTCTTTGACTGCCTTTGTCTTGCTCTGTTTTTGAACCATTCCTGGTCGAATCTTCTCCATCACCTTCATCTCTCTTTCCTTCATAGCCTTTTCCTTCTTCTTCATCTTCTTCTTTTGTGCTCTTACTCTCTTTCTCTCTGATTGATCCATTTCTGTTGTACTCTTCACCTCCGTCTTCTTCTTGTCGTATACTTCCTCTGGTGCAAGTAATGTACTGTCTGCTACATTGACAGGAATAACTTCTTCCATACTGATAGCTGCTGCATTGCTGACAATCGTAATCTCGGGTTGAGGCTATAAAAGTGTGTGTGTTTGTTAAATCTAATAATATATCACATGCAAATACATACCGCTTTGGGCGTAAAATGGAAATTACTAAGTGCATCCAGTTTAGTACACAGTGTCTGGAACATGGATGTGATTTCATCATGCTCCTTCTGCAATGCTTCATCCTTTGCATTTGACTGATCGCCTGTCGCTTGCTTCATATAATCTTCCTCATACAATTCTGCCAATGATTTCTTCGATTTATCTTGATTGAGCTCTATTTTCTTGGATGGCAAAAAGGGTCGAGCATCCGGTTCCCGTTTCCGTTCCACATCATCAAACATATTCTATAGATGCATAATCAGTACATTAGCCTGGCCTGTAAGGCAACGCTTACATCTGCTATGCGCTTTTTAATGAGATCTTCTAATGCATTGGTCGTTTCTTGTGTAATGACAGGGACAGGCTAATAGTAGTAAAAAAAGAAAAACAGGTAAGACTTTCTCATTCATTTGCCTAGAACAAACTTTTACCTTGATCGATTGGTCAAACTCTATATCTTCTTCTAACAAACTGTTGAGAGGTCTAGTCTTTGCTGACGCTTCTCCCTTCATGGTCCAGTGTCGGTCGCCAACATTTTCCTCTTCAAATTGTTCAATCTGCGCCTTCACTTTCTCCAATCGTTTTTCATATGCTGATTTTTCCGTATCTTCTTCTTCTTCCTCTTCATCTGCATCAAACAGATTTCTGACTTTATCTCCTAATTCTTCTTCTTCTTCTTCTTCTTCCTCTTCTTCATACATTTCCTCCTCATTTTCTTGGTCGTCTTCCATTGAGAATTTCACTTCTTTCTTTGCTTTTCTTGGCTTTGCTGGTGCGACGAAAAAGTCCTTGTATGTAATATCTGCGTTCCTTTCATGTAAGCCTTTCCTTCACTTCTCATCCTATGGGTTTTTTTTTCTAACCTGCGATATCTTCGTCCGCTTCCTCCGCTTCATCCAGGTCCTCGTCGTAGTCAATCTCTTCATCGTCATCTTCGCGATCAGACATCATATCTAATTCCTCTTGCTCTTCTGTCCATCGATTGAATTTCTCCAGATCAAAAAAGCCGTCATCAACTTCCGATCGCTTGTTGGATCTATTCATCAGGGAAGAGAGTTAGCATCGCCAGCGCTATCTTAAATCTGCAACGTACCTCTCCTCGCCTTCTTCTTCTTCCTCTTCTTCTTCTTCTTCCTCCTCTTCCTCGTCTTCTTCGTCTTCTTGTCCAGCCATATCTTCCATGTCAAAATCGGCCATTTCTTCGTCAGACGCTTGAAGTTGCTCGTCAAATTCTTCGCCATTCTCCTCCTGATCGAGCTCCATGGAATGACCAGAAATGCTATCCTGTTCATCCGATTCATCGTACTGCTCTTCCTGGTCGATCGGGACCTTTTCAGGCTTCGAAAATTCTTTCAGGGTCGATTTGGCATAGCGCAAGAAAGGCTCGTTCTGGGTGGCGATCTCTTCCCAGATTTGCTCATTATCAAAGCCTTCCGTCAATAACTCCGGAAAAGGAGAGAATTCCATTTCTTCATGTTGTTTAACTACAAGATCGATCAGATCATGTGCCCTTGCCACCCTTCTCCTTTACCTGTATCATAAAAATATTTCGCGATTTCTAATGCTGAAGATGCAATCTTGGGATCTTCAGTAAAAAACAACTGAGGTTTTGCGACAACATTATTTAAGAATTGCTGAGTAGGTGAGCGTTTGCCGTCCGTTTTGGTGACCATGGTATACAGCAATTCTTTTTTTTTTTCTTTTGCGAGCGAAAGTCGAAGGAAAATGGTCAGGAAGTAGCAGTCACAATAGTCCGCTTTGGTTGCCCACGGCGTTTGGAGAACTTCGTCAGGCACTCCTGTCGGAGTGAAGTGTAAGAAAGGGAATCGGACTTCGGGCACACTAGCCGAGGCCACAGTTGTCCATTATCATCAATCTGCCTTTCCCAGGAGTTTCCGGGGATCCTATGGTGGGTTACACATGCGTAGAATGTTAGTCCACATACTGGAACATGGAGGAACTTGACCTGAACCGGTGACGCATGATTTTGGTAAAGTATATCCAGCGTAGAATTGATGGTGTAGAGGATAAATGGTTGAGGAAAAAGCATGAAATCGCAACAAACCTATAAACATAATTTAAAGGATGATCAAAACATAGATGGCTCACCTGGCTATAACGTCGTATTCTCTATGGTGTACAGTGGCCGTTCAGTTAGTAACTATCCGCTTGATGAATATGTCACACTTATCGAGTACAGATTTTGGAAAAAAACTTGTTGCTAGACACGACAAGATGAGCCTGATGGTACCGAACGAGATCTAACGAAACACTCAGAGCAAGTCCGACCTAGTTGGAAACGCACGCGTCCAGAGAAAGCACGTTCAAGACAAGGACTGGCTCCCCAGTTAAAAAGCTTCTGGTTCGGTTACTATGTATCGAAGTGTCAAACTTACGTCGTTTTCCAAAAATAGTAATTCCAATGATCTTCTACTTGGAAGCATGTGTTCGATATAAGAACGACAACTATGTCCACGAATTATACTCTATAACCGAATGGCTACTGTACCAGGCGAATTTGCTGCTTTTAGTCTTCCTTGTCATTTTGGATACAGGTCCTTTGAAGTTGGAACATTGAGAGTCAACAAAAGAACGCTGCTTGTCTTAATTTCAACCTATGTACTGCATTATGCATTTGACTGATGAAGAGAAGATCCTAGCTGGTGTAAAAGAACCTTTTCCATCAGCTTGGAATTCATTACTGATGTTTTGTAGATATTACACAACTTGACAGGTCTGCAGGTACTATCAGTCATCCTTGTCGTTTTTGAGTTTGTCATGGTATGAAGTTTCGAAATACAATACTACATGTCATTAAACTCTGCAATAAAATTATTTGCATACGCGTGCAATGGTAGGTAGATCCATAGATAGGACTTTTCCTTTTTTTTTTTTTCTCCCACGATCAGTAACCTGAACCGGTTAATCTACGTAAATGCAGGAGAAAGGGGGGGTTTGTCCAACAAGACGATTACAATGGAAACTTACTACCTCTGTCCAATTCACGTTTTTTCTCCAATAAACCTAATAGAGCACACCAATCCATTCTAAGGCATATCTCAAACGAATCGACCGGAAATGCAGTTTTGTAAAATGTCCCCGATAAACAAGTCAAGCGCTGTAGACATGGTGCCGCTTTGGTATAGGCTGTGCCGCTTTCTCACAGTTGTTTGTTGTTGAACTCCTACTGTTTCTTTTTATACATGTGTTTCCTAATCTGCTCAAGGCCGATATCTCATTGCGATTCGATACCAAATACCGCGTCCTATTCATGAGACAGAAGACCGTACGTGCTTTTTTGCTTAAACGGAACGTGATTGACCGTCCAATCTTTATAGCAGTACGTAGATATTAGATTTAATAAGATAGTGTGTGTAAATTGTGCCTGCTCTGATCCTGGAGAAATCTCCCCATATCTAAAGATACTCTTCCCCGTCCATTTTATTCCGTGTTTCTGAAACCTTATGCACTAGCACTATAGCATCAGATTTGTAGGTTCTGTGCTTGATAACATCGGACTCTTTGACCTTATGATGACCAGGCCGCATAATTGCCAAAAAGAGTAAAACTTAAATGAGTACGCAGGTAGCGCGATAATCCCAATCTGTAGCGTTCAATGCAACGCCTCGTATCCTGAATCGTTCGAAATAGAAGAAGAAACTTGGCAATTTTGTGTAGGATCTTCTTTTCATGTTTACAGTCCACTCAGCCATCGTCCCCGTTGCCTGGTATCATTAATGTTAACTGTACACGTGGAATCCTTATTGGAAACTATTTGGTTTTTGACAAAGTTTGCACAAGGGAGAGTAGTTCTGCACCATGGACGTCAATTTACACAAAAATAGCCACCTGAAATATCTGATTCTCAAATGTGATACAATTCCCCGGAAAATGACAACAACAAGCCATGCTCCGTTGTTCCAGGTCGTAAGTCATTTCAACTTCATTCCTATGATGAGCTGCAGCTTCTGCTGCTGCTGAGAAACCTTCCTTGCTTAAAGAAGTTACCATGCTTAGACATATTGCATCATGATGTATCTAAAATAAGATAATTCACTATCTGTAAATCAGAAAACATCTAAACGGGTCACCAAAAAAAAAAAAAAAAAGATAACACGATAGCAGTAGTAGACTACTGCAACCCGTTTGTTTCGTATCAAATAATCGGTCGGCAGGTGAAGAGGGTCTTATGGTGAACGGTCTGGCCATCATTAAAAAAAAAAAAGAGCTCATTGCTTCATCTTGATATGCAAACCGGATGCATCTTTTTGGCTTGAGTATAATTTAATACGGCTGATATCTCAACATTTATCCCACAGCCCTCGTATCGTACCGATCCGTTGCAAGGCTCCAACGTTGCGTACCGCCACTATAAAACGCCCATTTGAAACACAGCACATAGAAATGTGATGTCACGATTTGGGAAATTGACGGCTGTTAGAACCACACCATTTTTTTTCTTTGTTTTCTAGTGCAGTGATGTCCCTGCTCAATCGATCTGTAACGCATTTGTCCACTGCAGCAAGGGGCTCTCTCTGGTCTGCAGTCAGACCTACTTTCCACTCGCATGGTAAATAACATAAACGCAGATGCTTAATAGACACACGCGCATAACCACCTTAAAACAACAACAACGATAGAATTGACACAAGTGCGATGGGCTTCAAAGAAATCAGGAGGTTCTTCCCGCAATGGCAGAGATTCTGCCGGTAGACGATTGGGTGTAAAGAAATTCGGTGGCCAAGAGGTCGTGCCTGGCAATATTATTGTACGTCAACGAGGCACGACTTTCCACGCAGGTGATAATGTATGTTGTTCGTTTTTATATATATATATATATATATATATATTTATTTTGTTATGTATTTATGCCAACTTAAAATTTGATAATAGGTTGGTATGGGAAAAGATCACACGTTGTACGCATTGGAGCCCGGATACGTTCATTTCTACAAAGATCCCCAACAACCAAAACGTCGATTTGTCGGTATTGTGTTCAACCGTGACGCCACTCTTCCAATTCCTATGGAACAACCTAAACCAAGACGATTTGATCTTGTCGATCTGACAGCGTTATAATTGGGAAATGAGACTTACGTATCGTTGTACATATTTTCAAAGTAAAAAAAAAAAAAAAACAATAGAGAGAATCGGATTGCAGAAACTAGTCTTCTTTTTTTTTTTTGGGTGTTTTAAAAGAAAAAAACAATAGACTCGGCAGGGGATCGATGTGATGTTACAATTCATTGGGGTTCATGTCCTCATCTTCATCCACCACACTTCCACTTGTGCATGAGGAGATGGCTGAGTCATGACTGTAGTACGCAGTACTGTTGCTTCGTGTGCGGGATGCATATTGAGATGTGGATTTGTTCCCGGTCCATCCCATGACGGACATACGTTTGAAGGCTCGGGTCCATCCTCCTGTTTCACCACTTGGCGTTTGTTTTGACGTGATCCAAGATGAAATGGTGCTACGTCGCGGTCGGGCGGTTGTTGACTCTTTTGGCGCCACAGGCGTTGTCTTTGTGTCCGCGACAGTTGACGTTGTTATTGTTTCATTCGGCGTTGGGGCTTGTGCTGCGGCCTCGGCTGCCTCATCGATATTGAGTACGTCGACTAATTGATTGTTATCCACAATCTTGAGGAGGATCTTATTCATGTAGACTGTCAATGCTTTGTTCGCTTCCTGCAATGTTTTGTTTGCTTCTTGCAACGTTTTGTTTTCTTCTGCCAGTCCTAATTTTGTGGGGTGGGAAGAGGAAAAAAAAAGAGCTGAGTTGCATGTTGCGCCACCGCCACCAACTTACTTTGTACCGAGGTACCGTCTTCCAGCTCGGCTGCCAAGCTTTTCCGTGCTGGTACTTTCTCTTCTTCTCGCTTCTGTTCCGAAATGCGTGTGAGATAAACAAACCGCGCAAGATCCGATTTGTTCGCGGCTTACCTTTGGTAGATCCGACTTGTCGGGGTTTACCTTGAGCAGTTCACTGGTGGTCTTCTCGTGCAGTAGCAGCTGATAGCTTTCGTTATCTTCCATCAATGATTGGTTGACTTGCTTAATATCCATCAACTCTTGTTCAAGTACTTGAATTCGCTGTGATTGTGTCTCGGCTGTCATGACTGCCTCATGTACCAGAAGTTTCTGTTGTTGGAGTTCTGCTTTGAGATCCAGAATCAATTTATCTTGAGCACGGATCTTGCTATCCCGGGCCGATACTCCGTCAACGACCTTTGTCCTTCGCTCTTCCAAAAGGGGACTCATGCCGGCACAAGTATCCCATTTTTCTGTAAATAAACCATATGAGATGATGAACTGTCCAAGAAGCTTTTCCTCCTCCTCCTCGTCCTCCTCCTCCACCCCTCCTATCTGCCTCCTTATGCTATAGAAGCGAAGAGAAAAAAAAAAAGAAAGAAAGAAAGGAAACCAGCTTACGTCGCGTCGGTGACTCTGGTCTAGTCAGGAATATATTGGATGCGGTTGCACTACGTGTTCGTCGCGGTTGTCCTTGGGTATATCGTTTGACTTCCGCGGTTAAATCAGATTCACGTTGCTGCCACAATAATCTGTCGCTCTCGTAGTTTTGTAACTATCAAGGGGTGAAATGTTTGTCAAAGATTCTCCTATTTTCTGTTAGGGTAACATACCTCGTTTTCCAATCGTTTTTCCAGATCCTTTTTATGTTTTCCCAGGCTTTTGTTCTCCTTCTGAACCTGTGCAAGTTCTTGCTCTTGTGTATACAACTGTGACTCTAACCGTTCATGTGCTCTGCGGTAAGTGTTATTTTCTTGTTTCATCATCAATAGTCGCTATCGTTGCAAAAGTCCCGTTAGCAAAGACAAGAGAAAAGCAACATTTTCTTTTTTTTTTTGTGTTCTTTACTTTTCTCAGAATTTCAGTTTCTTTGCACAGAGCACGATATTGCTCCTTGTTGTCTTCCATTTGTGCTCGATGTTCCTGTGGAAAATGGTTATTGTTAAGGTCCGCTGTTGTTTGATAGACTACTACTACTACTACTTGCATAGATCCTGTCATGCTGAATTTGGGGTAGTTGTACCTCCAACATTCGAAGCAAGTCAGTTACATCCAATGTCGATGCTGTGAGTGTCATGATAAAAATAAAATTGAGCCAGGAGTCAGCAATTAATGAAGCTGAAGGGGGTAGAAGTTTTGCTTAAAGGGAGAAAAGAAAGAGAAGAGAAAGAAGAGAGAGGGTGTTAAAAAGAGAAAGAAAAGAGAGAAGGAGGAAAATCAAGCCCAATCTTTTGTGTTCTTTTTCGAAGACACTGCATCACCATGCATCAACACTAGTAGCCATGGCCAATCATTCGCCCTCAATAGGATCTTAAAGTGCGCGCGGATCATTTTACCCCGGTCAGATCATCCGACAGTCTGCATCATTATGGTTCACAAATTGGTTTCTATTGATGTCTAAACATGTGTCTATTTTTGTTGTCCCATCTGCTGCATCTTTTGTCCCACATGGTTATTCACTTCAAAGAACTTGGCAACGCAGCCATCAATGCAGTCGGATTCTCCTTGATTTAACTCGCTTTGTTCGTAAGTCTTGGACAAACATTTACTTTGACATGATTCCGTAATACTATGTCACCTGCTCAGTTTCCCCTGTTTTGTCCTTCTCTCCAACCCCCCCTTTTCGACGCGCTTCCCACAGTGAATTGCCATACCGATTAAATAGATCTGTCACCATTTCAAGTTCCTGTTCCGCCATGGCAATGTTTTGCGGATTCACTGCTTGTGGTGATTGCACTCCACCGCGACCAAAGAACGACATGCTCAAAAACAAAGTAAAGAACGGGAAGGTATGAACACAGCGAAATTGAAGCCAACTCCCAAAGTTCATTCACTTGTGACACAGAAAACACAGGTCACACGCACCTTTCTTACGCCTCTGTCCACCTTCATTTGGGGCCCCCTTCTTTTCTCCTTTGACACCTCCCAAACGTGTCACGAGAGATCAATCCGATCTGTTACAAGGAGAATGGATAATGCAAAAATGAAAGAAAAAAAAAGTTAAGCTTCGTTACAGTAAAAGTCCGCTCTTCCTGTAACTACTACTATTATTATTATTGATTATGGGTGTTTGATCATCATGCATAAAACTTGTTATGATTTTTGCGCCGACATATAATGAACATTTACAAAGGCATGGTTTTGTTCAAATTCATCATCCATAATATTCATTTCTGCTTCCAGTTCTTGTTCTGTTTTTGTTTCGTTTTCCAATCGTGCTATAAATGGTTGGAATGACTCGATGATGCGATGCATATTATCCCTTGCCATCACACCTATCCTGCCTGCCCATTTGCCTAACGGAAGTGAGGTATAGTGTATTTTATATGTATTAGGCGAGAAACACAGGATGCAGTCCTGAAGATGCTGCGCCAGCGCCGGATCTTTCAAACGTGAGGAGATTACATCTTTCGCTGCGGTAAATCAAACGTAAACAAGCCAGAATAACTCTATTTGGGAATTTACCTTGAGAATTAAACTTTTCTGTGAGAGGTCCTGTGTGTGATCCATAAATCGTCGGATCCAACTCAGTCAGTTCGACAAAACCTTTCGATTTACACACACGCCAGCATTCACTTATAATATCACCATGCTCCACCGCCAGAAAACGTACAGACACCAGATCAAAGGTGTCGCTGGGTAAACCTTGAAGAACAGCATAAAGATCTTCACAGTCAACATAGCTGACATTGGTCGGAGCGCGTCTCGGTTGTTTCTGATCGGGGTATTTGATGCTCAGTATAGTCCATTGTGGATAGACAAGTCCCATCTCCATACTCCATCGCCCACCGTCATTGCCCCTGGCGAAAACCAAATCAGATGGCAACATTAAATAATACAGTAAAAGAAAAAGTAACCCAAAAGGTAACGTACCCTATCTGCAACACCTTCTTACCAGGAGTCCGGTCAAGTGGGCTGTAAAAGAGTCTAAATGTATTCCGTGGTTGGCTTCGGGCTTTTTTTTTCTTTTTTTGTCATGCGGCTTACCCATCCAATGCCAAACGCATCAATTCATGCCGGATAGCAATCCCCGTGCCGGTTGTCTCGATTAATAAGCTTTCGTCTGCTGACTTCTCATGTCGATAATGATGATGGAAAGGTAGTGTAAACACAGACTGAGATCGAATATGATGCAAATCACCCTCAATTGAGCTATGAAATGGCCACTTTGAAGCGTGGTCGGGAAAACTTGTTCCCAGACGGGTATCTTCCGCAAGGGACAGCCTCTTGATCGCACGTTGCCGATCCGTCGGCGAGGATGGGGGGATAGCGATAGGTTCGCACGTATTCCTCGTGGTAAACGATGCTTCGTGAACAAGGTCTTTAGGTGATCCACTCCCGGCTGTTTCTTCGTCTGTATGGTCGTGATGATGTATAAGGTGTGATATCCATGATAATACTCGGTGTGATTTATGTTCTGGAGCTGTCCGTGGCCCTTGCATCTTTTTTTCTTAGCATAGAAAAGAACAGAAAAAGAAAAAGGAAAACGAAAGGGAAAAATGGTAAGCAAATTTAGTCATTTAGCCACGATGACGCTTATCCATCCTAAACTCGGGTAAACTGTCTCTCCATGCTCCCCCCATAAGCGACAATAATGTTTCTGAGATTACACATTCCCCAAAAACAGTATCCGGATTAAAAAAACCCAGTCCCAAAAACCTACTGCAAAGGCACTTACACCCTTAAACCTATTCCATACAATTTCAACTCTCGGTAGTTTCAACCAGATGCCTGTGCTTTGATGGTTGAAATTATCGGGGACCACAGTACGCATAAAAGTATTCCGAAACGCAAGCCTTAAAGGCGCAATCCAAATTTGACGCGGAGAAACTATTCGAAATGGCGAAGACATGGCACGAACATGCGATACGTTCACTGCGTATTTTACGATCGTCTACGTCTTCTACATCGCATGAATTAATTGAAATGCAGGCATAAGTATGTCTTCTTCTTTTTTTAGGTGCGTAAGGATCACAAACTGATCTTGAGCATGGAACTCTTCTGCTGTCTCTCTAGATAGAGATGAATGGTCAGTGGGTTCAGATAAGTTTGTAAATTTTCATGTGGAAATTGGCGAGAAACCGGCAACTTCGTTGGAATTCTCTTTGGGTTTCGATATAGTGCCTGTGCAGTGCCAATTCAAGAAAGAATCACTGTAGCTAGCCAAGTCAATGGCATTGTTTATTGTACCAAATCTGTACGAAATATTGTGAGTTGTAGAACCATTGATATGTAGGTTTATCGACTAACATGTGTTTTGTAGTTCACTCTGACATATTTTGCTAATGAAGCCTAATCAACATGATCAAAAACTAATGAACTTACTTGGAGCACAGAATGGGGACACTCCAGTCTTCCCCCCAAATTCTGAGCGGATAGTAAAATAGAGGTGTCACTAGTTGCCATAATCAGGTGTAGTGTAGTACGGAAAGAGCGAAGCGTCTCACAGTACAGTGTCCTGTAGTGGAGTACCCTGTAGCAGAGGCAGATATACTACTACTAGTCAGCAGTATATATAAAAATAGTTGATAAAAGAATAATACAAATTTGATAGGCAGTGTCTTATAAGTCCTACTAGCAAATATCCTCAAAGAAAATATTAAACCCTCTGTATCCTTGTATGAAGTATCTACTGTAGTAAATCTGAAGATAACTGCTGGGATCCAGCAACGAAGGCTCTGCTACAGTCCACTCCACTGTAACCGAATTAAGCATTAGATACTACACACCATCCTTTTTTGGCCATGTCTGGAGGACTGGAGTGTCCCGTTAGAGCGTCCCTAGTAATTTCCTTGCAATCACTGTTTATTTATCAAAGGCAACTACGGTTCTTCGCACCCATCGTTTCATATTCAAAGTCAAACGACCGAGGCAATGCATTTGTGTTGGTAAGATGGTTTCATTCATCTACAGCACCCAGAATATCCTCTGTGCAGCAAAAGTATTCGGAGATTGAGATGCATCTTTGTTGTTACACAGAGTCCGTTAACACTCGTTTTTTGGACAATCCATAAACTCCGCTTGCTGTTGTTGCATGGCACCTCAGCATAACTAACGCTGCTTGGAAGACTGACTGTAGGCATTCTTGGCAAGGTCTTCCCGCTCTGTTCTGCCTTTTCATGTCAACATGAAGTTCTTTTGTGGCAAAATCGCGAGGGGCCCAGGAATAATTGACTATTCATAGCATTGCAAAACCATCGAAGCAAATGGTTTTGCATGCTCAAAACGGAACACAGTGGAAGTTGATAACAGAAAGAATACAATGCTTGTGAAAGGACCATTTCAAAAATGATTTGCTTGCATTTTCGGCGGTCCAGCTTGAGTTCTTTCGAGAATCATACGGGAAAATTGCCCATTGTTTCATTTAGCGAGGCCAACTTATAAGCTTGGCTTATATTTGCGCCTCATACCTATTCTATCCAACCTAGATGCTGGATTTGGGAGAGGCAATCACAATGAATGTCGAGGCATCGACATTGATTCAGCGAGTAGCACAAGGAAAACTATTAGGAGTGACAGAATACGTGTTGTGGAAAGCAGTGGCATGAGAACATGTGCGCTATTCGGTAAAGATGACAAAGTAGTTTCCGAAAGATATATAAGAAGAACACTGAAGGTGGCAGAATGGGAGGTTTTCTTTCATGCATGTAAAGCTGAACTCATCACAATGCATGTAAATTGCCTTGCAGATACCCACCACCGATATAATGACCTTTCATAACTTTTCTTTTATTAATTCAAAATGTCCATCGCATCTGGATACATGATACATTGCGTTTCCTATTCGTTGCTCTCTATTAGTTTTTGGTCTTCGAACACAGACACTACTTCAAGTTCTTTAGGCAGGATATCTATCCTTCTGTTTTGAGTTTCAATGCTATAAGTTCCTTTGTGCCGCTGAGAGGGGGACAGTTTATCCATTAAACTCTTGGCACTCCTGACGGCAATGTTCTTAGAGATCCCACTTGGTGCTGCACAGAAAATAACTGTATTGTTTTCTTTTTCACGCAAAATTTATTCAGAGTAGCTCTCGATAAACAGTATATGCAAAAAAAAAAAAACACATGAGTTATAGATTAAATGTAGTGGTAAACAAGGTAATTAGGTAAGCCCCAAACTTCGTACTTGAGAGCTTTGGCCATTTTGGCAAAGCCTTCTGTTTCCAGCTGGTGCTGGAAAGGGAATGAAGGGAAGATGGCGCCATCGCGGTGAACATTGGCTTTGACCAATGTACATGTGCCACCAACCGCATCCAATGGAACTGCGTAGAATAGGTCGGTTTGGTTATTTTCGTATCGCATGTCGATCATTAACTTGCGATGTGTAATAAGTTCGGGATAGCCTAAACAATGATAAAAATTTGAGTCCAGTGAATTAAGCAATGTCGTTTGACGTTGTTCAATACCTTCAACAAGAACTTCCTCAGGTTTTAATGTAGTTTGAAGATCCCAACTTTCTGGTGTTTCCTGCCAGTTGTTCTTATCGTAACCGCCTTCTTCATTATAGGAATGCCAATAGCAGTTTGGCACTATGACATCTTTGTCCATCTTGATTAATTCCTCTAGTAGCGTAGCAGGATACTCCGCGACATCGCCGTCCAGCCATAGAACCCAGGCTGTTTCCTCTGTAAGTGTGGCAGATAAGAGTGTATTGCGGCTTTTTGCCATAATCTGGCGTCGTTGAATCTGAACTTCGTACTTGTGGCGATCTTCATTGCCAGCTAATTCAAAGGAGAAATCCTTTTGGAAAATGGAAATGCGATGGAATCTCTCCCAAGGTTCCTGCTGTGATGCGACTTTTTGCGAATGTTGCTTTAATTTTTCTACTGTGCCGTCATTGGAATCACTGACAAGAAATCCAAGCGAGATTAGATGATGAGGATAGGTCAAACGATTGACAGCATCGAAATAACGTTCAATATGGTGGGCAGCTTCTTTGAATGGCGTCAAAATCAATACATGTTCTTTCGCTTGATATCCTTTGGCGGTGGCGTTCACTTCGTCCATGTTGTAGTAGTTGAATCGACCTTTACGATTGCTGTTGAATAAACCAAAACCGTTCTCATCACACAGGGATGACCATTGTACAGAAGGTGAGGATACAAATAGCCAGTATATCAACAGGCAGCTCGCCGCAGCAATTGTGGCGAGTTGGACCTGTGAGGTGAATAGCATTAGGAATAAAAGTAAGGGGAAAGAAAAAAAAATGTGAGGCGGGGAAAGGAAGAAAAGAGCTCTTTCCTTCTCCGCCGATAACAATTTTCACCAGTTCTGGAAACGTCACTGTTTGACGAATCAAATCCACATCTCCAGGATATTATGTCGCACAAGCCTTTTGCATTACAGAATCATATACTGCTTATTGAATGTTTTTGTGTTTAGACTTTGAAATTTTCATCCTAATGACCATTTCATTTTTGTATGAAGGTGGAAAACACGTTGTTACCGATGAAAACGGCAGACCCAATAGACTATACTGTTGGCCAATGACCAGTATCGTCTTGCAACTCATCTACGTTATCTCAACAAGGAACAGCCATGCATAGTTGATGATACACATGACTGCTACGGAATTTTTATTGCATATAGATGCATTTGGGTATTTACATGTGTTACTCTGAAGAACGGCGCATACGTTTAGGATCGACCGTATCATCCTCTAAGCATATAACATCGTGTGGCCGCTTTGACTCCGTTTTGACTGGGACCGGTACTGCTGCCAAGGGTTCCTTGGTTTCAGGCGCAAAATATTCGCCATGACGTACAATTAACGCGTCTTCATTTGCATAAGTCATCAAGGCTTGCTTCATACGGTTGTCTATGTACAATTCCTAATAACGTTGCTGTCAGTAAAATCATCCTGCATGCTTCACCTTTTACCTCTATGCTTCTAATTTGCACATGACAGTGAGGGCATTGCCACACTCGCATTCCAACTTCACACTTAAAGAAAGCCAATGCATCAAAACATGCCACATGGGTACAGTAAATACTTCTAGTAGGATGCTGAATACGAGAAAGCAGGACGGGATCACAGACAGATACTTGTTGATCTCCCATAACTAATTCCTCTTCCTCATCCTCCTCTTCAACGATATTTTTTCCTTTTGATAGCAGATGTCAATCAAATCGCGTAGGTAACACACTTGGCTCACCTGGCTTTGCATTCGGGAACGTGCTGGCACAATCTTCAAAAAGCTTCTCTGTTTTCGACATAGTAAAGCGGTCTTCTAATGGGCATTGTCTCAACAAATTTAACGCCTCGCTTTGCACCTTTTCGTTGTCTTCAGCGGATCGTATTGCTCGACAGATTCTCTTTGTCGTACTCTGCATGTACAATTGACTGACAAGCTATTCTTTTTCGCTTAGGAGTCGAACATGGCAATAGGCTTTCTCTCTCTAATGTACCTCAGCTGGCGATTTTTCCCACACAATACACATGGAAAGGAACTTTATGCGTGGTGCATCTTCCTTGAATTTAAATTTCAACGTCACGGAATCCTTCTTTTTCTTGAAAAGATCAATCCAATTCGCCTTTTCTGTCACATCAATATGCATATATCCGCGTTGCAGCATTTTCTGCAGACATTCATATTTAGTCATCCCCGCGTGAGACGTTCAAACAAAATTACCTCATCTTCTTTCGTCCACTCGTCCTTCGAATCAATATACAGTGCTTCGCAACGCGGAGGAAGAATGGTCCATTCTGCAGACCAAAGGTAGAGATGCAAACGCAAATTACGATTGTATTTCCGCTTTTGCTTCACGTACGTTTCTAGTGGTGGTATCGGCACGACTATTTCATGAGTATGTGTACTGATGTCCAAGCGTAACAATTGATCAAGCCGCTCAAGACTGTCTGTCGTTGGTAATAGATCGTACGCCAACTCGGCCTTCGCTACCGGTACGCGGCTATTTTTTTTTTGTCAAATGAAGGAACGCTTGTCTAAAAAAAGAAAAAGAAATAACACACTTACTTTACGCGATCTTCTTTAAACGCCTGTTCTCTAGCTTTTGCCACTGGATAGCCAGGGCACATGATGGCAATCAACAAACGTGCATGTTGCCATTGCATAATACGCGCCGATGGGACTTTTTCTTGTGTCATGCCGTGATTCAACAAATAACCATGCACCTTTCCCATGTCCTTCTTGCTCAACAAAAAGATCTTGCTCGGATTCTGTCCATATTGTTTTCGTTCAGCAGGTGAGTTGCACCGATCGCAAAGATCGACTCGGATCGTACCAAAAATTGTTCGATCGATTGTCGCAATGACTTGATCCCAACTAATTTGCCAAGGTCGCGTAGTTGGTCCATCGTCAGGATATGATGGATTTTCCTCAACTTTCGCTCTCGGTTCACAGCCTCATACATGATGTTGCTATATTATGATTTTGGGCCTATTGAAAGGAATTGGCCCTTTTTTTTTCTGAATTCAAAGAGACAGAAGATTGGCTGGGTGGCTTTGGGGTTTCTTACCACGCACCCCTAAATGCTCCCATGGTGTATAGCTATGAACTTGCCCAAAAGGGTTGGTGAACAACACGCTTGGCTTTGCAAGTGAGAACAAACGGATATGAAATGCATGGCAAACTGTGCGTTTCTTTGCTGGTATTAATATGAAACATACGAAAGCTTGGTCTGAGCAAGGTGCTTCTGCTGCTATTACAATGCCAACTACACGAATATATTGGGTGGCATGTCTGTTTGAGGTCTAATTCTACGCCCCGTACAAAAAGAAAAGCTTGTTAGAAACCTGGACACTTAAGTGGAGAGTCTTCGTAATGGTAAAGCTTAGGGCTGTGTGACACATCTAGGGTCTCGAAGAGCTAGTTCTATCTGCTAGAAAGAAAATTTTATCACACCTGCACCTTTCGGAGAGATAACACGCGCTAGCGTTGTAAATCCGCGTAATAATTGTATATGAATTGCCGTTCTGATTTTCTAACATGAACATTCGTCTTTCAAACAGGCTTCTCTATCGATGCGTCATACTGAGCAATCTATCGCCTACGAAGGTCAACGTATCTCTCCTCTGATTAAGTACAACAGTATATCAGCGTACGATAGAAACTATGCATTGACTTTATATCAGTTGATTAACTTGAGGAAGCCAAGATAAAACAAGCAAAGCTCTAAGTATAAAATGTGAAGAACGCTCGTCCGAGTAACACTAATCATGTTGAAACAAGCTATCCTCGCGTTTTTCCTGGCTGCACTCGCTTTTCTTCAAGCGTTTGCAGCGCCAACGGAGCAAAATCAAGTAGCGTCCGAAAAGGATGCTACCAATTTGGCTGAGTAAGATGAAGGAAGTATTCCAGTATTATTATACTTACCGTCTATCAGTGAAAATCCTGAGGCGTTGGAACAACAATACCCTTATCATCCGATCTATCCGCCGCCTCCAATGTTTCCACCTCCACCCATCTTTTATCCACGTCCGCCCATCGTCTATCCGCCTTCACCTCCTAGATACCCACCTTTTCCTCCATACCCACCTCCGCCTCCACCATCTGGATACCCTCCATATCCACCTACGCCCCCACCTTCTGGATTCCCTCCTTTCCCTCCATATCCACCTTTCCCTCCTTTCCCTCCACGTCAAAGAGGACGCTAAAGCATCTTTCCCCTTTTTAGTGATGAGTTAGGCCTTCATAATAGCGTCATATCGTTGTACTGTATTTTCTTCTTCTTTTTCTTTGAATTGTTCACTTGGAAATAAAAAAATTCCTCTTTCGTTTTGCGACGCTCAATGGCAAAGCGTTACGTCGGCCAATGAAATTGTCCCGGGTCATTCGGTAAAAGATAGAAGCCATTGCCTTCCTCAGTCAACTTCACACTTTACCATGAGTCTTGAACTTGATACTCTGAGTTATGCGCTTCTGGCGTCCATATTCGGTGCCGCCACATTATTGTCTATTAAAAACTCTAAAGAAGCAGATATTCATCCCTTGCTCTTGAACAATCAGTCCAATGTGTCTCCTTTACGACATCCCGGTGAGAGTGCAATGTAGGTTCCTTTCTGCGCTGCTTTATTATTTTCACGACATTAGCTAAATGTTATGACGCTTAGCTACCGTTCGCGAGCTTATACTATGGGTTCGCCCTTGTTGTCAACATTCGATCGAGCTGTGCGTACGTTGGCCGATATGTACGAAGTCGGTGGGTTCGCCAAGCACGGCACGTCCCCTTTTGTTGGAAGCCAAACCAAAGACGGTTATGTCTGGGTAAGTGTTTATTTCATGCGCAGAAATTGAGGTCTATGGACTGACCCATATGTTTCACTTGTAGCATAACTATGGTAATTCGCCGGAATAAGAAAAAAGAAGAGTGCGCTGACTAAATAACGCTGGGAAAACGGTAGATACCATTGGTCAACGAAGCAAGCATGTGTATGCCGGACTACGAGCTCTGGCCGGGCTAGAACCTCGCTCTGGCAAAGAGTCTTCTTTTGTTGGCATTTATGCATCCAATTCTCCCGGTAACTATTTGTGGTAATACTTGCATTATCCGTTCCTAATTTTCCTCTTCCGGGCAGAGACCGTCCTTGTTCAAATTGGTAAGTGAGATGGGACAGATCCTATCATGTTAGGCTAAAGCAACACATGTTAGCCTGTCATTGCAACGGTCTTGTTACAATTCCGATCGGCGCTCAGTCAACTTCGTCCCATGTATCGCATATCATTCGAAGCACATCGCTGAAACTTCTTGTGTTGGATCCCATGCACTTGGACCGTGTTTTGTCTCTCCTTGATGGAACGACACTTAAACACATTGTTTTGCTTGGTGAATGCACGAATGAGCAAAGAATCGCGGTTGAGAAAGCTGGTGTTCAGCTTACATCCCTTGCTGAAGTGGAATCCAAGGGTCAACGTGAACCAGTGGAGCCAGGTCGACCCGTTCCTGAGGATACGGCCAGTATTTTCTTTAAGGACAAGCGCGGTGTCGTCCTGACGCACAAAAACTTGCTGTCCAGTATCTCCAGCTACCTTCTGATTTACACGGCTATCCTTACTCATCCGCATAAGGTGACGTCAAAAGACAGACTGATGCACACCTATCCCATTGACAACGTCTTTGGTCATGTCCTGGTTGCCGCATTCTATTCCATTGGTGGCTCAGTAGCGTTTGGTGAGGAAATAGACAACGAGGTCAATGTCGATGTGGCTGCCATGTTGGCCACAATTGCGGAGGCGAAGCCTACTGTCTTTGGTAGCGACAGACATTTTCTACAGCAGGTGAAGCATATGATTGAATCAAAGTACGGAAACTCGTTTCTCTTCCATCGCGGCTATGAGAAGAAGGCACAGCATCTTGCTGAAGGTCGATTGGTAAACGACACGAGATATGATATGCTAGTCTTCAGAGATATCCGTCAAAGACTGTTTGGTGGACAGCTACGCATCATTTACTTGGATAATGGTAAGTTTGACGAGCAGGCGCAGGGCACATACTGAATTCTTGGTAGATTTTGAACCCGAGCCGCTCGCTCACTTCCTCAGAGTTGTGGTGGGTGCACAGGTGCTCAAGGCATTCAATCAGCCGGAAACAACCGCAACCGCGACTGTATCCATGTGTTTCGATTATAACACGGATCCTAGAGCCTTTGGTGCCCCATTGTCCTGCAACGAAGTGAAGCTGTTAGATTTGCCTGATCGTCGATACACCAGTGAAGATGTGCCAAACCCTCGTGGAGAAGTTTGGGTACGAGGAAACAATGTCTTTTCCGGTTATTGGAACGATCCAAAGGCGACAGCAGACGTTATGGATTCAGATGGATGGTACACAACAGGAATGATTGGAGAATTTTTGCCTAACGGTGCTCTTAAACTGTTGGGTCGGAGAGACTAAGATATTTTTACTATTGCGCGATAATACACTATCCCCATTTCAAAGAAAAGAAAAGGTCAAGAAGAAAAAAACAAATTCGACCCATTAATAGCGTGGATGTCCATAGAAAAAAAATCGCTGGACATTTTCGTTGATGCCAAACATTGCTGAGTAGCCAGCCTGCAGTAAACAAGAAGCACAATCGGTGCAGTGTCGAGTATGCTTCTCTCCACGGGATTCCCTTGCATTTTGATCGTTCGCTAAGCATGTTTCTCCAACCCTGTCAATTGATAAACTTTCATGGGTATTACCTCATTTTTCGGACAACTATTGCAAGGCGTTGGTTACCAAGCAATCACATGTATGTCTTTCTTACTAACAGGGGGTCAGCATGTTTGACAGATAGAGGTAGATCAGACGTTATAATTAGCCTTCCTCAGGCCAGGTGGCCTCACGACTGCGTGAGCAACCCCTGTCTCACAATTATACAGCTCGGTGAATAAATGATTCAGGTTTACCAGGGAAGCGCTATGTTGTTATTCACCGAAAAACTATAAATTAGAGCTTTGTTTTGTCGATCAACCAATGCAAAACACAAACAATGAAGTGCACCTATTCTATCACCTTTGCTCTCGGTCTATTGGCGGCCTCTGTGATGGCCACTGCGGCACGCCCTGTTAAGGCTAATGGGGTATACGCCCGGGACGACAGGTTGGGGACAAGACACCGCATAGGATAAATGCTGACATTCGGATTTGTATTCAAGTGTTGGAGCCTCCAGCTGCGATGGAAAGGGTGGTGGCTGGAAACACGGTGGTGGCTGGGATAACGGTGGTGGCTGGGATGACGGCGACGACGGCGACGACGACGGCTGGGATGATAAAAAAGGTTGGCGCCGCAACCGCAAGGCCAAGAAGCCCATCGATGAAGACGCTGATGATAAGGTCCAGCGCGCTAGCCAGAAGGTCGCCAAACCTGTAAACGGGGATGTTGGCAATGGCGATGGTCCTGCGAAGGAACCTGTCAACGGCAAGCCTAACAATGGCGGCGTCAATAGCAAAGATGACGATGACGACGATGATGACGACGATGACGACGATGACGATGATGATGATGACGACGACGACGATGACGACGATGACGACGACGACGACTAAAGATGAAGATGGCGCAGAAGCCAGAATAATTGTGTCAGTTTCCTGATAAGCTTCTGTTCATTACATCTAAGCTCTGTAGTACTCTATCACCCGTTCCAGGGTGATGTCTAATAAAAAGTAAATTGCGATGCTACATGTGCATTCGGCTTTGCCAGTGTAATTTCACGAAAGCATGACAGGCTGTCAATTATGCAGCGAGGTACTAATGCAAGTTACCACAGCTTTGCAACGTTGGATTACTACTAATCTGCGTTTACCGGCACATAGCATGATGCTCTTGATTGCATATTGTTTATTGGAAATAAAGTATGTGTTGCTCATATGTCGTTTATGACAAAAAGCATAAATTTACTTACGTGAAACTCGATTCCGCATAGGCACAAAATGTATCAGAGTAGTATAAAAAACTATTCTATCAACGCAATTTTTCCTAACCAGACACATTTCCATCAGGATTAAGAGCGGCTAACACAAGTTAAATCCGTGCAAATCCACATCTTATTTAACACGTCAAAAAGATATGGGAAAGTGCCATGCAACGGATAAATTGCTTCTTTTTCATAGGTGACTCAAACTTACAATACGATGTGAGATAATCTGTAAAATGACATTCATCAATACCTGTTACTCCCTCAGTATATAAATAGTGTATATATAGAGATACATGCTGGACAAGTTAATTCTACAATACGGGCAGCGACCCAGAAACTGGGGAGCTCTTATGCTGTTCTAGAAAAGAAAATGGGCAGATTCTTTCCTTACCACGTTTTTCTATTAGAATGATTGGAAAGAAGACTAGACGATAATGGTTTACCACTCACTTTCATCTTTCTCTCATTCTTCTTAAGCTAATCAGAGGATGGGCTGCATGCTTTTCGTTTTAAGTCGTTGCCAACATAACGGACACTAACACACACGGGAAAAAGTTGGCCCTTCTTTCTATAGACATCGATCGCAATTTTTTTTTCCTCTCTCACATTTGAATTTATATAATAAGGGGGAAAAGAAGAGACAAAGGCAAAAATGGAGCAGATGCTTTGTAATTTCTTCAAACGCACGTGAGGAGAAGCATATGCGCAAAATACGCGTAACATCACATCAGAAAATGCTATCATCCACGATGAATTTGACGAGTGACAGTATGGACACTCGCTATTTGACAAGTGCTAGAGATTCCACCTTTGTTGACAGCAAAGTACCTTCCTGCCATTTTCTGGGGGTTGCAGTGTCTTAAGTATGGTTATCAATTTAACGAGTGCTCCTTGGTCAATCATTACAAATAGCTCTTAGCACAGACATTGCAGAAAATGAACAAGGAGAATCTTGGTTTTATGCAAAATGATGTTAACCGACAAATCCGGTTCTGTTCTTTCCTGGAGTCTGACATGCATGAATGGTACCTCATCCTACAGTATAAGTCCTAGACGGATTGAAAAGCTGAAAGTACTAGAATGGGAAAGATGAGTGCGCCCGACATGTGTAACTATGGCGGGATAACGCAGCATTCTGAGAAGAAAAAAAATGTTCCGCTTAGCAACTGCATCTTGTAGCTGGTCCGGTAGACCTTCCTGTTACCAAAGGTTTACTGACTACAAACATGACTCATGCTCCCTATGGGGAGGGAAGAACGTAGCAGTGATATCTGCACTAATCCATATTAATATTCCCAAAAGCGCGCGTACACGTTGCATGATATCCGTCAGGATCACCACGCGGCTTCTTTAATATAAAAATTCCCTTTCTCTCACAAAAAGAGAATCGATCTAGAAAACACTATGTCCTTATCCATGTCTATCCCTTCTTCGGAACATCAGTACCACGCCAAACCTATGGCCATTTCCTCTATCACCTCGCCTCGCAACACCTCGCTCACATCTCCCTCTTGCTCGTCGTCCACGTCCTCCAACTCCTCTTCATCAACGCCAAATCCAACAAAACCTCAAATTGCAGCATCGCCCAGTGCCATGTACCCATCTTTGCCAAGTTCTCCTGAGCTATATCCACATCATCCACACCCCTATCACCATCGCCTACAAGGCCATGCAGCCATGCAACGCTATCAACCGACTCCGCGTCAACCACCACCACCACATCAATCACCACAGCAACAGCAGCCAACCATGCCGACATACAATGCGACTATTGCTCCTACCTCTCCCCTTTCGTTACAGGAACGTCGCCAACGTAATAAAGCCGCGTCCGCCAAATATAGAGCCAAAAAAAATCAACAACATGGCGAGATGCGATCCATGATCGGCTCCCTTACAAAAGAAAATGAGCTGCTTCAACGCCAACTGGATCAGGTCCGGCGCGAAAATAGTCGGCTCAAAACAACATGCGATCGGCTTCGAGGCAAGATGATGGCTGAGAAAATGCTACAACGTATGCTTGGACGGAATCCGCCAGATGGTGCTGATGCCAAAACCATTTTTCATCACTCGCCTGATCATCCTGCACAAACGCTGAGACGATTTGATGAAGACATTGAGTTTGACGAAGATGAGGATGAGTGGAATCAGGACAGTAAACGAGTTCCAACCCAAGCGGAAGTCGAAATGGGGAATGCGTGAGGGTCTTGCTGTACAGCCCTTGCATCAACAAACTTGTTACAGTCTATTGCCCATATGAAGAAAGAGTGGTACCCAAATTTTGGTTCTTTTGTTATACTAGTTTATGTTGTGTGGCGAACTATGTCCATTGTACATTACATGTAGTCTTCTGTACACTTTTTATAATATTTTTAAACTGTGGAAATACTTTATGGTTCTAGCGTTTACATTGCTATGGTTGATCATTATAGTATCGATTTGCTGACCAGCTCGCCTTATGCAATCATGGTTCCAAGTGCTACGTGCTTTTCGAAAGTTTATGCCATTCTTTCCATGAAACGTTTCAGGTCCACGCTCCGGCTTCTTGAGCCTTACGTAAACTACTTGCGCTTCGATTGACCATTCATCCACACAAAAAATACTAAAGATTTTGTTACAATGCAGCTGTAGGAAGGCATAAGACTTGATGAAAGAAAAACGACGATGATTGAATTTTTTGCGAAAAACGCTTGTACTAATACCTCTGACAAGTTTGAACATGGTGGAAATGCATGCGAAAGGTAAGTTTCATGAGAGTATATGTCTACTGCTGATGAAGGGGCTGTTTAGGGGAGAATGTAATGAATCTTCATTGCTGCAGACAACTTCAGAAATAGAAACGAGATTGCAAAAGGTAGAAATTTACTGCAGTTCAAAATGACAGCATAACGTTACAGTATTATTATTCGATGTATGCTGAGGAATGAGGACATCTTCAAAAAGTCACCTTTCAATGTTTCAAACTATTTATCTCCTTGGCAATGTTTCTCAATAGCATACTATTTATGAAATTACCTTTTTCAGCAATCGAGAGTTACCTGCCTGCACGACGTGAGACATGCATCCTCATCTAACATTTGGCTTGGCTCCTGTACGCTGATACACGGCTATGACGGGGCTTGTCAATCCATGCTCCGTGCTATTTTGGTGAGCAGGTCACCGTTTCGGGATCAGTCGTACAACCAGACCAAAGGATTACCTAGAGTCAACTTGAAGACAGTGAGGTCCATTATCGGAAGACGCGCTCTGACCTATCAACAATGAGTTGTTATCGTTCATGAAACCTTAACGGCGATAAAAGTCACCACTCGGGAGCAATGGACATAATGTCGATCGAGATTCTTTCCCAGTGCACAATCTGTGCGTACAGTTTGGATAATCCATGTATAAGGAAGATCATTATGGTCAAAGGCGCCAATTTCCACAGAAGAGTTCGAGACGACCAGCTCTTGCAAATCACAATAACTAGAAAAGCTTACTGCTTACCCTGTGTGCTGGAAAGGTAATTCCGTACCCGTAGCATCTGTACTAGTCCAGCATCATAACAAGGAATGTTATAACGAGGAGAAGAGCTACTTACTGCCCTATAATCCAAGGCAGTGAAAAAGTATACCTTACTAAACACAGTGCTGCAAAGTGTCACTACTACAGGGAGTTGCATACTTATTTTACACCAAAATGTATACAAAACTTGTAACAGGAACCAGATAGAGTAGAACTTGACGAATTGCACTCTCATGAATCGCTCTAATCGGAATTAAGAATTACTGTTGCAAATGGTACACAAGACGATATGTTTATGATAGCATAGACGCGGAGAGCAGGGTCGTCTTGCACGGAGTGCGCAGAATAACAAAACATTCCGGAAAGGAGATAATGGTTTCATTTTGTTACAGCAAGTAATTGAAAAGCGGATTGAGTACTGATTTATAGCATCCATAACAGAAAGAGCTTAACAATGGTACGCAACTTGTGTCGGCGACCTGGAAAAAGTCATCCGGTGTTGAAGGGTTCCCTCAAGAATATCTTGCAAAGCGCCATTTAATTCGGTGTCGTACAGGACTGCTGCGTATGTTACACACTAGCAGAACAATGCTTACCGTACCACCATTCAAGAAGCTGGAAACTGGCACGAACGAGAAACATCATTTCTCTTTCGTTCGCCGGTCGAATGATGGTCAGTTTTATGTGTTTCTCCCGATGGCACTGTCTAACCGCGCTCCGCAACGTCTTTCCGTTGCTATAGTGATGATGGCGGAATTTTTTCTTTTTTCATTTCCATGGCAAGTCGCCTAATTTTTTTTTATTTATAACTTTTTCAAGGCACACAAACCCTTTATTTTCTCTCTCTTTCTGTTTCTCTTGTGCTCTCCTTTTTTTTAATTAGCCCGCAATGAGACTGCTTAGCGTCGTCTTGATTGCAACATCCATTGCCATATCAGCTCAGGCACAGCAACTGTCTTCAAAGGCCCAAGAACTAGGCCTCAAGCAAACATGGACCGCTCCTATGCCATCTTCCGGTTTATCTGGCAATGATGTCAGCAATTTCGTGAACTCCAACTGGCACAATCCGATAAATTACTTCTACGGTTCTTCCGATGTCTCCTTTGAGTCCGATCCAGTGACAAATAATGCGTCTGATACGGTTATGAAAGTGTTGTATGCCAAAGGTTCATATTCACCTTCAGGCAGCAAGTCGAATACAGGAACCACTGGTGGCACAGAATTCTACTCCATGCCGTTTGGAAACCAGTCTTACGACAGCGCCCTTCTTCATTACGATCTAGCATTCGACGAAAATTTCCCCTGGGTTCAAGGTGGTAAATTACCTGGAATCTTTGGAGGTAATTTCTCTTTCTTTCTCGTTCATCTCTTGTTTTTAACTGAAGATCATGTTCATCAGGAACACCTGGCTTTGGATGTTCAGGTGGCGACAAAGCGACAGGCTCAAACTGCTTCTCAGTCAGACTCATGTGGCGTGAAGCTGGTACAGGATACCGCTAGACACGTTTGAGTCCAAACGATACTTATGCAAATTTTTATAGGGGCTGCTGAAGGATATGCATACGTCCCTACAGACAGCAGTCTCTGCGACAAACCGCTTGTGATGTGCAACAGCGATTATGGTGTCACTTTGTCGCGCGGCGTACTCAACTTTAAAAAGAAGCAGTGGACCAAGCTTGAGATATATGTCAAGATCAACGATGCGTCCAAGTCGAATGGTATCTTACAAGTCTGGCAGGATAATTCGTTAGCCATCTCTTTAAATACCTTGAAATATCGAACAACAAACGCGGTAGCCGTGTCAAGCATTATGTTCTCCACATTCTTCGGTGGTGGATCGCCAAGCTATGCCACGCCAACCGATACATATACCTACTACAAGAATATTGAATACAGTGTCGGCGAGCCCGTTACTTTATCCGACAGTGGTTCCTCTCATAATACAATGACCCGCTTCACCTGGCTCATGGCAGGATTAGCAGCGCTAGTCTTACTACGATAGACAAGTAGTTATACGTTCTGCGGCAATAAAAGAATATAAGCCCTTTCATTTGTCATGAACGACACAAATACGGATAGACTCGAGGAGACCAGATTCTCATCACGTTTCCTGTACCATCCACAAAGTAACATAATTTTCGTCTCCGTGCAGAAATGTTGAAGTTGATCGTAAGAATCCACATGAACAGTACTCAGGAAACGTTTCATGAACGTTACTACCACTCGGATAGCGTCGTTTTCCCTTATAATAATCCATCGCTCAGCTGAAAGCTGTTCTTCGACAACGTAGAATGAAAATGGCTGTATTCCATGTCTTTTTTAAGCTTTTTTGTTTGCATTGTTTCAATCTATCTGCTTTAATTATTTTCGGGGACAACGACGAAGCTGGGAGGAGTGTAATATTTGGTGTTGTTGTAAACCGATTCGCCGGCCTTCCATCCCTCTACATCCTTCATGATTTCTGCTTCACGGGCTTTGGATGCCTGAACACGGCGATACATGTCACGGTCGGCTTCGGCCGTCAGCAGGGGAACGAGATGAATGCGCGACCACAGATTCTCACGCTTCAATTCTCTATCTACACATTTAGCAAAAAAAGAAAAAAAACGACGCGTGTGATTTGTTATTACTGTATGTGAATTACCTTCTTTCGAGGTTGCCTTGACCAACTCTGTAGAAACCGAAGGCAGAAACAGCGGCCACACCGGCAAAGAGAACTAGACCAGAAGGTCCCTTTTTGGGTAGATAGCGTTTGTATCTGATTTCCGGGTATCCTCCCGCTGGTGGCAAATCTTGAGTACCGTGAACTGACATGTCGTAGGAGTGGGGAGGTTTGCGAAAGTGCAAAGGCTATTTGTAAATTTGTTTACGTTCGAATGCACTGGAGTTACCACCAAAATAAGACAAGAATGACGTCACTAAAAATTCAGACAACTTGGATTTCTTACCCTGACAGCTCCGCCAGATCTCTTAGGAGCCATACCTAATCCGACCCGCACTTTTTGGAGCCATATCTTGCACAACCGCACACTCACCGAAACCACCCTAAACCTTATTGATCTCCGGGCCGGGAATTTGGTATGGCTCCTAAAAAAAAGGAAGTATGTGTTCGCATCTTAGCAGGATAACCTCCGCAGCGGTGTAGAAGAACTCTAAAGAATTGGCTGTAGTTAATTGTTTCTTCAGATAAGAAAAATACGTTCCTTTCGAGCTGTCCTTGGATTGCTGCATGAAGAGAAAGCTTCCGCCACTTGAAAAGGAAAGCACTTGATCTTGTGCCACATGGAAGAGAGTAAAGTAGTTCACTTTTTCAGTTAGTTGTAGTTCATTATAGACATAAGCAGCTTACCAGGTTTGATACATATGCAAAGCGTCTTTTTTGGTGGAGTGTCGCCATCAGAAGATGTGATTTTTCTTTTAGATTTGAATACTTTGTATCAGAAAACGATATGAGGAACTGTCATACACTTACAGATAAAGCATAAAATAAATGTAGTTGTCAGTGGATCACAAAAGCGATTGAAAAAAAAAGACAGTTCGTAAAAAGGTCTCTTGGCGAACGTGCCACGTCACGCCATCCATAAAAAGTTATCGCTTGACATGGCAAAATTCACAAGATAAGGATTAGATGTGATGCATCTATGTGAACAGTTTAGCAACAGATGCTTACATGCAGTCGTGGTGTATATAACCCAAGATACTTCCCTTATCGGTTTTCATAACTTGTAGTTATCATCCACAGGACACGGCACGGAAAAGGAGCAAGATCATTTCCAAAGCATAAACCCACCGCAAACTATGATCACCAGTTTGGTTAATCCTTACACAAGTCAAAGATGTGATTACCCTCAGTTCAATCGCTTGCCGGCTGTCGTAAAATGACAAGAAAAGGGAAAAAAGAGAAGTGACGCTTTGACGAATAAAAAATTGACCCAATCAAATACGTTTTACGAGTCATATCATTCACAGGATTGATCCAAGTATATATACTATGATGCGTAATGAAGATTAGCTATGAACCACAAAAAAAGAGTTATGTGCAGGTGTACGAGAGGCTCATAACTAATTCAACGAAGATCAAATCTGTCGAGTCCTACCAGCAAGCCGCTTTAACTCCCACACGGTCATACGCGTAATCGCTTCCTCAAAAAAGTACGTTTGTTGGGTTCGCCGGGTTCCTTATGCATTCAATCGATTATAACGTACGTGCTTGGTTCAGGTATACCGAATGAGAAAGTCTACCGTTAGCCGTTTGGACAGTTTCTTACCGAAAGTTGTCCGGTAACGTGTTGTATCTATGAATATGACATTCGTACATCCACCGTAATAGGCAGAACGAGATCATTTATTATGGCATCAAAGCTGTGCTAATCCAGCATGTCTGCTACGGAACAGTCATCAGTGTAAAGTTAAAAATGGAACAAAGAAGGTAAACAGTAGAAAATAGACCAACAATACGAGCAGCAGAAGAATATCGCAATCGATGAATCAACAAGAGAAGTTAGCTCAAAGATAACCGACTGTGTTTCTAGTGCAAGCGGTGCCGTTTTCGAATACAATTTATTGGTGGTCAGTTTATCAAAGACGTGATAGTATAGTCTCTTTTGATGACAATTTCTATGGGATGCTCGAGCTCGGGAAGAAATAAAGAATACTAGATGGTTCGTGCGATCTCAAAAGCTCCTTTACATGTTAACTTTCAAGGGGACTTCAAGAATCATGATCCAAAGGTCGCTTAGTAAAGGTTTATCTTTCTGTTGGGATCCACAAGCTTTTCAATGGTTATACGTATGATATCATTACATTATGGGTTCAGAAAGGAGATGTGGTTTATATATTGATTAAAGCATAGGGCGAATAATAGTATTTACAGAATTAAATAAGACAATGGAGAAATGAAGGAGCTTGATCCTTTTTGTATCCGTGTTGATCCATCGCCTGAGCCCACCATCGGAAGCCGCCGCTTTGAAGCCGTTGTGAAGCCCGAGAGTTAAGCCTGCGTCATTTGTGGTTCTTTCTTTTGTTCTTGTGTATAAAGTAAACAGGTTTCTGAATTGCTTGTTTGAATTTTTGTTTGGCTATTTGTAGATCACAGTCTTCACGTTGGCTTCGTATGGTACACATTTGATAAGCATTGTAAGCAGTACGCAAGCACAAGATAAAAAAGCATATGCTTTTTTGCGCTTCTGTATGCCCTTGCATGTTGTCCTTGGCAGGCTTCCAATAAGCACTCTTAAGCATTACGCAAGCATAGTCCAGGAGAGGGACCATGGTCACCGTAAGCCACTACGCGCTTATTATCCGGTGGGCTCCCATCAGATCACTCTTGGGGTTGTTTCTTTTCTTGAGAGGACAGATATTAACATCGAAAAGTAAAAGAAGAGTGAAGCTGTCTCATAGGTCAAAAATGGCGTTTTTTATTTACTAAAGAAATTTCCTTCATTGTTACTGTTTTTTTTTCTCATGTGATGCTGCTACTATCATCACAAGGAAATTAAGGCTCATCGCTGTAAATTGGAACCTTCGTTGTTGAGAAGGCATTTTAGTATTTTACACGGGATCATGAAAAAGAAAAAGGAAAGAAGAAAGAGAGAGACGGTGAACCACATCAGAGTGGAAGGACTCCTTCATAAATATAATCTGCACAGGGCGATTACCATGATTCCAAGATATATGAAAGATGTAACCATGGCGGAGTGTTAGGCGTCTGGTAGCACCGTCGATCATCTTTCATGTGAAATCCGAGAAGGGTGCACAGACATTTGCATGCGCATGAAATTGTATAACGGTACATTTACCCGCTCCGCTGACAGTGGCTTTATATGTAGAGAAGGCGCGCCTAGATCCTGATTTATTAACTACGACCTATTTTTATATGAAAAGCCTCGACTGCAATGAAAATTATGTCCTTAAATCTAGTTCGACGATGG
>JNDT01001341.1:0-81584 GCA_000697055.1 Saksenaea vasiformis B4078
TTTGCTTTGGGAGATCGCACGTTTAAATGGTTATAAGGCGACATCACGATATTATGAGTTCAAAGGGGAGACGTGATTTATATATTGATTAAAGTATAGACAGAATAAGATAATTTACAGGAATAAATAAGACAGCGGGGAAATGAAGGAGCTTGATTCTTTTGGTATCCGTCTTGATCCATCGCCTGAGCCCACCATCGGAAGCCGCCGCTTTGAAGCCATCATGAAGCCCGGGAGTTGAGCCTGCGTCACCTGTGGTTCTTCCTTTTGTTCTTGTGTATAAAGTATACAGATTTCTGGATCGTTTGTTTGAATTTTTGTTTGGCTGTCTGTAGATCGTAGCTTCACATTGGCTTCGTAAGGTACACATTTGATAAGCATTGTAAGCATTACGCAAGCACAAGATAAAAAAGCATATGCTTTTTGCGCTTCTGCATGCCTTCGCATGTTGTCCTTGGCAGGCTTCCCATAAGCACTCTTAAGCATTACGCAAGCATAGTCCAGGAGAGGGACTACGGTCATCGTAAGCCACTACGCGCTTATTATCCGGCGGGCTCTCAGCAGACCACTCTTGGGGTTGGTTTCTTTTCTTGAGAGTACGGATATTAACATCCATCATCATAAATGTTCAATAACGTATAACGCTTACCAGAAAACCACAATGCACTTTTTTTGTTCGAAAAGTAAAAGAAGAGTGAAGCCGTCTCATAGGTCAAAAATGGCGTTTTTTATTTACCAAACAAATTTCTTTCTTTCGTTTACCAGTCCTCATTGTTACTGTTTTTTTTTCTCATGTGATGCTGCCACTATCATCACAAGGAAATTAAGGCTCATCGCTGTAAATTGGAACCTTTGCTGTTGAGAAGACATTTTAGTATTTTACACGGGATCATGAAAAAAAAGGAAAAAAAAAAGGAAAGAAGAAAGAGAGAGACGGTGAACCACATCAGAGTGGAAGGACTCCTTCATAAATATAATCTGCACAGGGCGATTACCATGATTCCAAGATATATGAAAGATGTAACCATGGCGGAGTGTTAGGCGTCTGGTAGCACCGTCGATCATCTTTCATGTGAAATCCGAGAAGGGTGCACAGACATTTGCATGCGCATGAAATTGTATAACGGTACATTTACCCGCTCCGCTGACAGTGGCTTTATATGTAGAGAAGGCGCGCCTAGATCCTGATTTATTAACTACGACCTATTTTTATATGAAAAGCCTCGACTGCAATGAAAATTATGTCCTTAAATCTAGTTCGACGATGGTTATTCCTTTCAAACTGCATAAAGTAATGTGGTAGTATATATATCATGCTCCGGCGAGTCCTTGGTATGTTGAGGCCCTTGTTCCATGAAACCAATGGAAGATGGTAAGCAAACTCAGTCATGAATTAGAGTTTCGGTGAGTACAATGCCATACGGAATATCTGTGCACGAGGATGTTCGTTGATTTAAAACTCCATTTCTCGCCACTTCATGCTACTTGTAAAAAGAAAAAAAAGGAATAGAAAAAGGGCAGCACATCTCCAGTGTCCTAGTAACGCTGTATAAGTTACTATATACCGACGAAGATAAAAATCTTAACGTAAAAGTGCCCTTCACCGTCTCCTTCTCGTCCTAAAAAAAAAAAGAGACTCTTATGGAGCGTACTAAAAGGAAGCATCCCATTTAGGAAACTCTGCCGAGATTTGATTGACAGTTCATCACAAGAGCGGATCAAAAAAGCAAAAAAGACGCGTCAAACAAAAATCCTTTTCTTCATCCTTTCTTTTACTTTTACTTTTTATTTTCTTCCAGGGCAAAGCGGCTTCCTATGATCTGTTACCGTTGGAACATTTACTCATTTCCATTGTCCATCTAGGTGACTATAGACGGCAGACAGTTTGCCGCTTCGTGTAAATTAGTGTAAGTGCTGCGCCATTTGATGATTTGCATGTTAAAACTAACATCTTCCGATTAGGAGTCCGTCTGAAGTCGGCTGTAGTATAGGGTAAGTAATTCACTCAACATTTACGCACGATCACTAATCTTTGTCTTCCAAGATCTTCGTCTGTCTGAGTTCTTCGTCCCTACGAATTACTGACCTTTGTAGACAACGGACGATGAGGTAAGCGTATGCCTACATCCATCGAGTATGAACTATAAGGTAAGTTCAAGCGTAAGGTAGATGGCAAGGTAAGTTCAAGCATAAGGTAGATGGCAAATGAAGTAGACAAGAAAAGATAGAAAGAAAACCAAAACAAGACATAGAATAGAAACAAAAGCCAAGCTAGGAGATTAGATTAGGTAAGTCGAACATTTCCTTTCTACGAAGCCGCTTTGCCTCGATGCCATCTTCCCGCGATTCTTTTTTGTGATTCCCTGGTATTATACTGTGCGTCTTTGGCTGTATCGTTCTGGTAAAAACGCGTTTTTGCACTGTCTTCTGATACTTCTAGGTCTAGGTCCACTATTGGTGCCGTTTATCTTCATAATCTGCTTTTGTTAGGGAATAACACTCGTCTTCTTTTTTCTCTCTCTATTGCTATCGTTATAGAAAAGTCTGAATGCTTACGACATATTTGTGCCATCTTTCCGACATCGTTTTTTCCAAATCCTTTTTCAAAGTTCGTTGAAGCCGTCTAGATAACTTCAAGGTTACTATGAGCACCGGTCCAATTTCTTATCTTCTGGTTAAATGTTGTAAACCAACTGGTACATTGGTTTGAGAACTATGTATTTTTTTTTCAGGCCCAGAACAATATAATGCGTATACGTAGAACATAAAGCTAAATAGTATAATAAAGTTTTCTCGTAGGAAAGAAAGGGTGCCCTCTTCCATTATGAAGGCATAAACGCATTAGTAGCACCTATTTCGCGGTTCATTATGTGCCACAATAACTAGGTTCATAACGTCGATCTTTAGTCTTCGACCATATCTCTATTTTCTTTTCCTCGTATTGACTTTTAAGCACAAGTTCTGTAAAGATTATGTCACACTATTGGTGTTCTGTGTTTTTCAGACGCATATTTATTTTTTTTATTCTTCACCTCTTGGTGCATCTACTTCTGCTTCCACGTTATTTGACTGGCCTTTAGTTGGAAAGCTGCACATGCTAACGATAATTAGGACAGCCCTACCGATTGACTTCTTGCTGTGTAAATATCAAACGCAGTGGTCCTTCCGACACGCTCAGCCAGTCGTAGTTCCTCCTGAGAGTTTGAGCTATGAAAGAACTAAAAATCGGCGAGTGACTCAACGTTTACCGACTAACGAGCAAATTTAAAGAGTACATAGTGTGCGTACCATATCTAAAGTATGTCAGTATACCAGTTCCCATGATACAGATATTAATCCAACTCCAGTTCCCCCATATAAGCACCGGTACGATTCCCTGTAAGTACCACAGTGGATGAGACATTATGAACGTATTGATGCATCAAAGCGTCAATGGTAACATTTGTTATTGCCACATTAAGCTTCTCTGCATCTGGCTTAGGAAATTTAGCACCTTAAAAACGTTTCCGCGATCGAGATAGCCTAAAGGATCCTTGTACCTCGCCTAAATAATTTTCTAACAACTGTCGATTGCCCCTTTCTTCCAATCTGGTTGCTACAACGACAAATACAACCAGTTGCGAGATTCTTAATTGAAATCATTTTTTTACGTCACCTGCGCCGATGCCCGAACAACCTTGCGTTGAGTATCGATAACCTTTGTTCGGAGGAGTAGATACTTTTGACATCAAATCAAATGTGTATTTGTGTTGGTTCATCATAAGAGATTTCCCGACACACACTGATCGGAGCGTGCAAAATAACAGTATTTCAAGGGGAGGCATGGATTTCCTTCGGCTCACGTTTTCCAAATGAAACATCCCCAGCACGTACTGGGATTGACTATATGCAGCATCTATTATTTAGACGCATGGCCGTTAAGCGACGAAGCTGCCCACTCATTGAATCCATCAACTACATCTCACGCTCAACCGAGATGGTACGGGGTGCGCTATCCACGAATGCATGGTATTACCCTTTGAGTGTGAGTAAAATGAGATGTAAATTTTGCTACAGCCACTAACCATGAATGAAATTTTATGCAATTCTATATAGATTTGGCATCCATCAAAGGGTCGAGTTGATGTAAGTGATGTGTGAATTGTTGTCAGCTTATATTGATGACCACCTATTCGAAGCAAAATTGGTTCCTCATAGACGCAAAATTTAGTAGATTAAAGTAAAAAATTGCTTGATAGACACTGTCCATACGGCTGCACTTACCGTAGTGTTGTACAAATTTGGCCCTCCGCTTTTAAAAAAAATCAGTGCAAACGGTGAACTGAAAGATTCAACACTATGTTACGTCCATCGTATGTCCGATCAATTCCCCTGTATCGATGTAAAAGTAAGAGAGAAGAAATGTCGACAGACTTTAAATTCAATGGAAAATAAGTCGGCACCTGCCATCGGCGATCGTTTAGTACACCGCACACGATGCGACTTTTACGAAATGACGAAAGCATCCCCAACGTAGGTCGAATCCGACGTACTATGCCTTACTTCGACCCCGAGCGATTCGCAAAGCTTCTGGAAAAGGAAGGATTTTCTTCAAAGCAAGCCCGTGCTGTAATTACTGCTCTTGATGATGTCGTAGATGAATGGTGAGAGTTCTTTTTACTCGCACGTCATGTCCACTTAACCACTAAGAATAATATTACAGTACAATCAACGTTACGGGTAGCCTTGTCAGTAAGGCAGACCAAGAAAAGGTAAAGTGTAAACCAGTGAAAGCACGGATGTTTCGCTTTATTTAATTCTTACTTCTTTGCAGACCATCAACCAGTACAAGTCCGACTTTTCAAAGTTGAAATCGGAAATACAGCAGATGGAACGACGTGATGTCGAGGATGCTAAATCGGCTAATGAACGACTTAAAGGGGAAATCGAGAAGTTAAGAAGGACGTTGCAAGAGGAAATTGTTCGTAGTCAGGCGGGCGTTCGACTCGATCTTAACCTAGAAAAGGGACGAATCAGAGACGAGACAATTGAGCAGCATGATAAATTAAAAAAGACAGATGACAAGATTGAAAGTGAGATCCAGGCTCTAAAAGAGCAGATGGAAGGCATTAAACTACAGATCCTACAGTACATGATTGGTATGAGCAGTTTTTGAGGCAACGATGCGATAAGCTAATCCCATCGATTAGGTACCATTACCGGAGCAGGAACTCTAGTTTTAGGTAGGATATAATAACAACATACAAAGTTACTGACGAAAACGTAAAGGATATATCCATTTTTTTCACTAGAGCTTTTTTACGTCATTGAGGCGACTGGACCCCGGCAACGTTTAACATATTTCCTTTTGTGGTTATTTGTTAGAAAACTTACCCACGGAACTCATTCATTTGTCGCCTGACAATGTAATGATGATCCTTTGTGTCAGGCATTTTGTTTTTCCTTCCCGTAGAATAGAAGATCGCTCATGGTGATCCCTCTATGATGGTCATATCTTTGCTACATATACCTATTTGATAGGCACGCTTACCTTCTCTTTTTTTCTTGTGAAGAAAACGTACAGTTGGTAATGACAGAACTAGTTTGTGTATCTGCACCGGTAGCGACTATTAACAAAGAAAGAAAAGCGTCGTTTGACTGTGGTACTATAGCGTGTGTTTGCATTTTTTTTCGGGAACTTGGGAAGTTTCCCATGTGTTGTGTGTCTGGGAGCTAAGCACTGTTATTTAAATAGCTGCGGATGCGGCAGTTCCCATCTCTTCGTTTTCTCAAGAGGACAATGGAAGCTTCAAAAGGTAAGAGGGTTTCTTATTATGAAGTATTTCGCTTAGACCATACCACAAAGCTTGTAATCAATCAAAAGCTGTAGATGGAAAAAGAAATGTACTCCTGCGATTGAAAGATCAGTTTGTAAATTTGCTTGACAAAGGGAAAACCGATGCTGTCAAGAAACCTCTTCCACGGCCTTCCACATTGGGTAACTGAGTTACTGCAGGTAAAGGGAGAACGAAGTCTTCATGACAATTCATCATTGTTCTAGTGCATCTTTGATCTCCAGAAATAGTTATTTAGTTTGTAATGACAATGTAATAAATGACACCAGAACAAGGGTCTGAATCTAAACGATCGGCAGTAGGGATAAATTTTTCTTCTCCCTTGTCAAATCAGTCGTCATAAAATATAATGCGTCGAGATTTCTACGTCGCTTTTGTCTTCGATAGCCTACAATCATGCTGATAAAATTCTTCCTAGCTTTTATACTGAGTGCGTTGAGTGCCTTGGCGCAGCTCAACACTCTTTCAATTTTTCAAATCCTAAATGCTTCAGAACTCAGTCCAGCCTACTCTCTAGTACAATTTTTAACCTCGTCTCCGGAGTATCAGCCGATCGTTGAGCTACTGTCCCAGCCCGGAAATTTGACCTTCTTTGTACCAGTAGACCGAGTGCTTGCACAGCTTCCTTTAGAAGCTCCTCCGTCAACACAGCCTAGCAGTAATAACAGTAACTCGACAACGAGTGCGTCGGCGACCAGTAGCTCGACAGCCAGCACGTCCGCAATCGGTGGCTCCAGTATGGTCAGTGCACTCCCCATGCCCACCAGCTTCGTTGCTCAGCGACGGTCGGAAGCGATGGCGAAGATTAGTCCTGATTTGGTTCTCGACTACACCAATGCAAACTACGCTGCTGTTAACGACCAAAAAGAGGATATAGAGTCAGATGAAGTTCACGAGGCTGCTACCGAGGATGCTTTTATTAGCGAGGGTGCTTCGCAGTATTCAATCATGGACTTGATCCGTTACCATCTGCTGAATCGTACTTATGACTTACCAAGCGACTTCCCGGGTAACGTTACCGTGGTTAACACTATGTTAACCAACCAGACGATCGACACGCTTGGCAATGGTGCACCTCTGTTGATCAACAAATATGGAGACGACAGCGTCAACTACACCGTTGGCAATGGGGTTGGCGAAGCTAACGTGACGACAGATGCGATTAGGGCATCGAACGGCGTCATTTACGTAATTAACAAGGGTTTGTTCTCAAAGCAGATTGACTGATAGGTTTTTGCTCATTATGCCGCTGATAGTGCTAATTCCGCCTGGGCCTCCCTCGCAAACTGCAACTGAAATCCCCGAGTTGGCTGGCATCAGCTTTTTCCTCCAGACGAGCGACTCCTTAGCGGAGCAAATAGAAAATGCAACAAATGTTCGTATAATTTTCTATTCCAGATGCATGTGGTCCTTTTTGTACTCATCAACGTTATTCTAGGTCACGTATTTTGCCCCAGTTAATGATGCGCTCAAAACCATGGATTTCCAAAACATGGATAATCAAACGTTGCAGGCTCTAGTTGCAACGCACATCGTTAGTGGAGTTTATTATTCCACTAACTTCACGAGCATGAACTCGACGACGACTGGAAATGGTACATCTGGGACAAACAATTCGACCTCGAATGGTACCAGCTCAACGTCAACGTCTCTGTCAACCTCTGCAACCCCGATAACGAGCCCTAGTCTTTTGTTCTTTGTGCGGAGACAAGAGAATCCGATGTCGGGAAATAACGGGACTACAGGATCCAACAATTCCACGACAGGTGGTAATTCCACGTCTGGAAACGGTACGACCACAATTATGACAGCAGCTGGTTCGCCATTGACCATCCAGGCCATTAACGATACATCATTTATGAGTAAGTTATTGGTAGCAGATAGTAACAAAACGATGTTTAACGATGCCTTTTTTTTATATATATATAGTTGGAAATGCCACAGTGGTACAATCCAATATCCTATTGAGAAATGGTGTACTTCACCTAATAGATCAAGGTAAGACAACCCCCCTATTCTATAATGCTTCTCCTAATACACCCATATTATTTTGAATAGTTTTAATGCCTGTAGTCAATAACACACAACCTACTCAAAACGCTTCTCAGTCCAGTACTCAAAGTGTCACAAGTACTAATGGCGGCTCTATCCCTACAATGAGGAATCCTAATTCGGGCGATCACATTTTCGATCTGGCTATTTTTTCGAATATGGTCATTCTGTCACTGGTAACAGCAGTTGTCTATGCATTGTAAAGGGAAAAAAAATGTTTCATTAAAGTATGTTAATCAATTTCTCGTGGGAGACCCGCAAAGGCCATCGTTTTCATTGTATGCCAAATAACAGTATGCCATTTTTGAATAACTGTTTTCAAAAAGTGAGCGTCAGGAGATTCACAGCCCCTTTCTCATTATATAGGTAACGTGTACGTTCTGCCATGTGTCCTGATCTGAAATCATGCATTCTTAATTTGGATGAGTACTTTAGAAACGTGCTTTATCAAGGGGTCTACTTAGGAACATTTGAAGATACCGCGTGCTGCTGATGTCTAGTGATACGATACGAGATATATGATGTTTATACACGTTTGAAAGATAACTATGACAAGCAGAAAATAGTGAATGATATACTCGATAGAGCAAAGGACACTGATAGTCTTTCGTGATGGCATATCAAGAATAATATGACCATCCCAAATAACACTTCTTACCGATGCTCTTGATAGTGCGACAGTTTATAACAGTATTTCGACATCGCCACAACCTCGACATGTCCAAATGAGAAATTCCTCAGGGTGACCCGGCATGGTGGTGGTAGAGACATTACCAATGGGGGGATTGCAGTTTCTAGAAGTATGTAAGTATGACATGTATTGCTTAGGTGTTTGTACCTATGCTGATCCCTTGTCGTAGCCATCATGGCGCGAACAGTTGCTGGCGTGAGATCTTGCGATGCAATAGGAATCTGCAGACGGCAGTTATCACACTGAACACTTTCTACACCAGGTATGAGATAGCCTGTGCTGCATTGAGGACACAGAAAATAATCAAAAGGCTTTTGTCGTTTGCAGGTAGGTATTTGGTGACAGGTGCCATCCATCTGTTCGAACAGACGTTTCTTCCACATGAGAGGGCAAGTATCACTGGGGCTATACAATTTTTTCTACAGCCAAAAAAAATTTTTACAGAGAATGTGTTGGGAATATACTAATCTCCCGCTGCTCTCATGAATCCACATCATACCCATTTTTCATTTTCTTCTTCAACCTCCCAACGTATTCATGACAGTGAGAGGTTAAGTTCCACTTTCTCTGGAGCGAACCTGACAACCATGAATGACAATGATGCTGGCAGCGCGATCGCAATGGCAACGTCGCCTACTACGTCTTGTTCTTCCGATAGCACCTTGCGCAAGTCCCGATCGTGCATTACCGAATTCCAAGCAGCCTCATCGGCGTCGTCAAGCCGACGCTTCCATTCGTCACACCTTGGTCGGCCGCCCCAGCCGACATACCGCCAAAAACCTAAACCAAAACCCGAAAAGCCAGCCTCGTCGCTTTCTCATACCACCTCGTCCAATAAAACTGTGCCGATGAAAGAACTCGAAAAGGTATGGGATGACTAAAAATTAAGGTTACACTGAACCTTGTACATCCTTCCTTTTTTCCACGCGACTTACTGGGTTTTTTTCTCAAAAAAAAAAAATAAGATGATTGCTGACCTCAAAAAGGAGAATTTTGATCTGAAGTTACGGTTATTCCATTTGGAGGAGTCCATTTTCAAGGATAGTTACAGACAAAATATGATGGAAGAGGTAAACAGAGCATATCCTCATATGTATATTTATTTCTGGAATCGATCGATGGGTAAACGAATAGAACCAACATCTGACGGTGGAATTGATGGAACGAGTAAATCAAGTAAGGGAATTGAAGGAGATGCTGGCATCTTCCCAAAAAATGCCGTCAATGGAAGATCGTGCGACCCAGACCGAGGAGAGCATGTCTACACCGTTGTCATCAAGAACCTACTACACAGCATACCCAAACTCACCGGTATGTCCAAGTTCACCTGAAACGTTTGATCTGGATGCAGAACATACATCTCTGCAAGATGAGCAGTCATTCAATCTTGATACAATGATCCTTCCTTTTCAGCGTGTTCATCTCGGCACACCTTGCCCTCAAAGACAAAGTAATGTAGAGTCCGAGAATAATGATGTAAAGGTACGCGGATGGCTCAGTCAGATAGGAGTCGGTCAGGTGGACCCCTTGCAAGAGGAACGAGACCGTGCTGTCGATCGAGCCACACAATTATCTTAAGCCCACGTGGTAAAAGGCCCTAGCACTCCCTTGCCTTCCAACTTCCTCCTGCTCCTCCATTTGTCGTTTCATTAAAATTACATAAATGATAATAATCATGTTATTTCACCGTTTGAATGAACGATTTATCAGCTGGCCCCCATCCGTTGCTAAGTATAGTCTGTGGAACAGTGTCAGCCAAGACTTAGTTGCTTTGCATCTATAAAACTTGCGCCATTTTAGCGTTCATCAGGGTATGCGACACGTTTTCTATGCTGCAGTAGATATTATTTGTAAGGGAGCGAAGTTTTAAGGGCTGATTGGAAAACCTGTCCATGCCCTGGAGGAGATTAAGGTGCCATCGTTACTGAAGGAAAATTACCTAGCACTGCATGTAATTTGAAGCTACTTGCCGCGGTTGTTGTAACTGAAAATATTCCTATCCGCCTTATATCGTTATAGGTTAGACGCAAAAGTTATGAGTAATTGCAGCTATCTTATGCAGGTCTAAGTTTGGGAATCCCGTTCACCCTTTCCCCTCCAAAATTCGCATTTGACTTGGAATGCATAAAAAGAGTATAATGATATGGCCAACTTGAACTCAAAAGATTGACTGAAATGATCTTCCTAATTGACAACATTTTTTTCTCATATGTATACTGACATCTGTAGCAAGTTCCAAAAGAAATCAGTCTATCCTAGTCTCCCTTTGAGGAGTTGGTTTCTTACTGTTTATTGAATATACCTTTCACGCTACTCTAAGTAAATATTGCGCCTCTGAAGAGTCAATTTTGCGCTAAAGAAGAGTTGAATATGCGGTGATTAGTACCTCAATTTTACGTCAGAAGTTTAATCCACTTGCATGAACTTGGTCCTCAGCGGATGCAAAATTTACTCGAGCAGCATAAAAACAATTTCATGGTCAGTAAATGAAAGATGCTTTGATGTCTTTTACTTAGCCCCCAAAGGGGTAATCCTGTGGTAACACGGGGACCCAGCCCCGCGCCGAAGCGGTGGGGGCGGTTGAAGGGGTGGTTGGAGGGGCGGTCGGCATCCATGAGTGGGCCGATTGTGGGACGGTCTGCGGAGGGCTTGAAGTAATCCAACGTCTGGCGATCTATCAGTTACTTATTTAAGTGGTGAGCATTAAGTTACACACACGGCCAAGACGGTTCGGGCCAGAGGTCATGCAGCCTGAACAGTAGACAGAAAACATGAACAGACTTGTAGGTTTACTGAATTGAGGTCCTTACCGGAGGTGTTAGAGAGAAACAGAGCCGCAGAATAAAAAAAAAAAAAAAAAGTAATTCATGCGTCTCGTTACATACGGATTATTCTGGTATGAGCTCATCATGAAACATTTCCATGCCTTGTGTTAAAGGCATACAGAAATCTGTCACTGATGCTATGAATCCTCTCAACGTCAAAAGGACGTACTGGTTTAAGTGGAGCAATTTCGTTTCGTAAGACATCCTTATGCTTTCCAATAGGATACTGAAAAATCCATCACTGTAAACATGAACTACTCTGATGCAATCTGCAATTGTCCGAGAGTGAACTATTATTCATTGGATAAGCGTAAAGATACGTACTTCAAAACGCAGAGTTCGTCTGGAAATAACGCCAAGTGATTTCAAACAGATGCAAAGTCATAGGAAAAATCCCATACATCGGCGGCACGTTCATACTCTACTTAACGTTAACTTGATCCCGCACTGTGTCTATTGGGGCCCGCAAGGTGGAATCCTAGCTGCGCCAGCCAGTGGCATGTACGTGTTGTAGAGGACTTGAAGCGATGAAACGTCTGGCTATCTATTGCAGAATATGAATGGCTTGTGCTTATTAAAATGATGGGCGAAAAGCATCACTACAGCCAAGATGGTTCGGGACAGAGATCTTGCAGGATAGATGATAGATAAAGGACCTTGGATAATGCTGCGTGTGTATTTCATCATAGGTGCATACTGGAAAGTTAAGAAAAAGAAGGTTTGTGTTTCCCGTTAATACCCATCACACATCATTATCTAAAACAAACGTTGCAGTTGTATGCTGGAATCAATAACACGCTAGTGAAATGCTCTTTGAGTTGATGCTTGAAAAGCCCGCTTCCCATGGACATTTAAAACTTCAGGATGCAAAAAGGATGACATCCGCCGTAAAGCTTACCTGAAGCTAATGCCAAACAATGTAAAAGCAAAGCAGTATAATAGGAAAGTCCAGTGGATTGGAAATAACGATCCAAAGATACGTCTTCTTCCTTTTTTTTCTCCAACTCGAGGTACTACCGGGTGACTAGTACGTAGGTACGATTAGCGAACGGCCGACCCTAATTGTAGGTCTCAGCAGTTGTTCTTGAAACATCCCATAAAAGGTTGCTGGCTTTCCAAACCATGTATAGAATGCCATTGAGAATATTGTTTGCAGCTACCTGGTTATGGTTCAAGTACATTTCCAGGCACAATTCCTTGTAATACATCAACAGTGTGCAGTTGCTGCACTTTTGATACTCGCTGAGGAGAGTTGTGCATTTAACCACAATAGGCAGTTGCATAGTACCTTCTTGTCGCTATATTTGTTATTGCGCTTTTTTTTTAGCGCATCTACATTGGAACAAAAAGTGATATATAACAGAAGGTTTGACAACAAATTTGAATACATCCTTATTTGAAGACCAGCTATTTACGTTGATTAGAGAATTATGGATCCCTTGATGTCCCATGATTCTTGAGGGGTTCGCATTTAGAAGCAAGGATTTCTCCGACAACGAAGAAAAAGGTACAATGTACGATAGAAAAAATATACTCTTATGGCAACAGTGCTTGCGGGGCATTCAATAAATGCAGTGACTCGAGGTTCAAGAGACTGTTTAGATATATCTTGTACGTTTTCATATACAACGTTATTGCAATGGCGATCATGCTGATATAAGCTTTCACACATTTCTGGGGGTCAACCCCCAAACACACATACACCCCAAGGAGTTTAGAAGCTTGGCCCACTGTGGTCTCACGACAATAATAGTTTATATTAAAGATGGGAGCTTCCTTCTTGTTGGACACTACGCGTAAAGAATGGCTTGAGTCATGTGTAGTAGTGCAAAACAGTTTATCGGTGAAAGTAATTTAAAAAAAAAAGAGAGAGAGAGAGAGAGAAAGAAAGAGAGATTCTTCGGATAACCTGTGCTTCCATTTTTGTTAAAAAAAAAGCAAAAAAGAATCCAATGATTAGGTATGTGGAACAGAGCAATATATCTTTTCTACAAAGTAAGTCAGTGATAAATACTTTGTCATTGTTGTCCAGTATCCTGGTGCAACTTTAGTTTGGACTTTCAAGGTCATTAACCAACCAAAAGACGTTTCGTCTCCTTTCGTACAACCGACTTTACTAACCTGTCGAAATAAAATGATGCTTACCTTTTTTTTTTTTTTTGGCGTTCAACTTGGCTGAGTTTCGTCTGCGTTATCTCTGTTCTTTCACTTAACTTACTTTCTCTCTCTCTCTCTCTCTGTGGCTCTGGCTCTCTGACTGTCTCTCTTTCTCTGCCCTTTCGACCCTTTCCCCCCTTTTTTACTGCACTTTTTTCTTGTTACATATATCCTCTTTCTCTCTCTTTTTTTCTTTTTCTGGTCAGACATAAAAACCTTTTGGTCATCGCCCGATTGTTTTTTATTTCTTTCAATTCCATCCCGTCGACAATTATTATTTCATTTGCTCGATTCTTTATTACCTAAAATTATTAAATACTGGAAGCAGTGAAACCACATAATAACGAGAGATCGTACGAGAGAGAGAGAGGGCTTGTCAGCGAAGAATACTACTTTGACTTAGAAGACACAAAACCAACCAGAAAAAAACAAGCCTCAGCGTAACAACCGTCATCGCCCAACATACATCATTTCTCTCATGGATTCCAGTTGTTGCACACTCGTTGTGTTATACCATGCAAGTCCTCAGCCTTTTCAAATAGACGGAAACGAAAACAATCCGAACGATGACGTGCCTCCTTACTTATCGATCTTAAAACCCGTATTTGGTCAAGGTAAATGACCAGTGCATATAGAACGTTAAAAAAACAATGAGGCTTGTTTTCTTTAAAGCCTTTATTTCCTTATTTTTCATTATTAACCTTTCTTGATTTTCTTTTTTCAGTCATACTGGAGTCAGAACCTACCGACGCCGTACACCGCATAAAGCAACTACATCATTCTTCCTCTCCAACTATTGTTTTGGTCGATTTGGATTCCTTAGATCATGCAGTCGACCATCACGAAGAAGACGATCGTTCTGTGGAATCCCATCATGCTAAAACCCCCTTTCCATCCACATTGGAGGAACGACGCTTGTACTGGATCAAGAAAATGAAACATCGGTTGATGGACGATATACCGATTGTCGGTAAGTTTCGATCTATTTTTATGCTCCTCATGTCTCACCATCTAGTTATTAGTGTGCTCCGACAGCGACGAGCCTAGTTTCATGTTAGATTGTATATACGCCGGTGCAACCGATTACTTACTCAAACCCCTGCGATTGGATATCATTAAAACACTGTTCCTGGTAATAAAAAAAATGAAAAATGACAATATGGATTGAAACGGTGATATTAACGAATATTTTTCCAGAAATTGCATCGCATCCGTGCCGAGTCTAAATCTCGTGGCTCTCTCCGTGGATCCCCTTCACCGTCATTAACCTTATCCTGTGCTGACAATACGATTTCATCACCCGTTGCCACATCTCCTTTGACACCAACTGCCCCAAACCCGTCCACAAACTTATGCGATGGACTACAACACAGAATCAAAGAAATATTTGCAAAAGACACACAGTAAGGAGACTAAATTTGGATCCACTGAACCAGACCCTTATTCCGCACTTTAGATTTGCAAAGGTCGTCATGGATATATATGCTCCTTTACAACCTCACCACGGTTATATTCATTTATCCAAGTAAGCTATACAGTTGAAACGAAAGAAATATTAATTTCCGCTGTTAAACTACCTAGAGAACGTGCCACACTCCTCAGACAACGTGTCTCCAGCTGGGACTTTTGTCCATTTGATTTCGATCACGATGATTTGATCCATTGCGTGTACTTAATATTTGAGCAGATCCTATCATTACCCGATTTAAGCCATCTCTCCATTACAGAAGGTATGTACTTGTCAAGTCCTTTTTTCTAAAAAAAAAAAAAAAAACTTACATGTCGTAGCACAACTATACGATTTCATTATCGACCTTTCTGCCGCCTATCATGATGCCAACCCTTACCACAATTTCGCACACGCAGTCGACGTCTTGCAATGCTCTTATTACTTTTTATGCAAACTCGGCATTTTGCCTTTTGCGGATGGTTCCTGCAGTCGCCGATCCTTAAAATCATCCAACGCTACACGCGCACAAGACTTACTTCGACCAAAAGATATGTTTGCCTTACTAATCGCCGCCATCGGTCACGACGCTGCTCATCCGGGTGTAAATAACGTGTTCTTGGTAACTAGCACAGTCCGTCATCGAGAACTATACTAAACAACCATTTAGGTCAAGTCAGCCACCCCTCTTGCTGTCTTGTACAACGACCGATCTGTTTTAGAAAGCTTCCATTCAATGGCATTGTTTCAGCTTATAAAGAAACATGGATTTGACCAATTTGCTGGAGGTGCTGGATCGTCTGAATACCAAGGTACACGAACAACGAGATAGCCGTAAATACATCCGTTGCTTAACGTATGGATAGATTTCCGCAAGGTGGTTGTCAACAGTATATTAGCTACGGACATGTCTTTACATGGAGAATATGTGTCCAAAATCAAAGATCAGTCAGTCAGATTCCGCCACACCAGCGTTGATCAGCTTAACTGCGAAGAAGAGAGATTACTACTCTGCAGTGCTATTATCAAGTGCGCCGATATCAGCAATGTGGTAAATATTCACTCAACAGAAGTGGAGCACGGTAACTAAAAGATAGCATCAAAGCCCCGCCCCTTCATTCACGGTGCCAAATGGGCCGAGCAGCTGGTCGAAGAATTTGCTTGCCAAGGCGATCTAGAAAGGGAGCTTGGGATGCCAGTCATGCCGATGAATGACCGCGAAAAGCTTGTTCTAGAAGATGTACAGATCGGCTTTATTCGATTTGTAGCTCTTGACTTGTTTGAAAGTGTTCGCGACGTCATGCAGGGTAAGAGTAACTTAAAACACAGGCAATCTTTAAAAGCTGACGCACCTGGCACAGAGGTGTCCTTTACCGTTGACTATATGCAGCAAAATCTACGACGATGGGAAAATCGGAAAAATGCATCTCATGATTCAGGCGTTTCCAGTCTAGGCGACTTGGATCAAGACATAGTAGAATCCTCAAAAGACGCACTTGATATGATCCAACTAGAAGGTACGTTCTATGTTTACTGCACATGACTTGACATTGTGGATTTGTAGAAGAGAGTAAGCGGGCAAGTAGCCACAGCGTAGACTATCATACCCAACCAAGCGAGGCGCTACATCGCCGTCTCTCACTAGATACAACACAGAGTGGCAGCATATTTAATAACCTGCCTAGCATGCCTGCCATGGCACTGACGAGCTATGGTGAAAGTATCGTCAATGACTCTACGCTGGGATCGCGTGCGCACCCTAGACAAGATACGCGTCAATTGCCGGAGTGGTCGCCGCATTGCGATAGCTCTGGTCCAGTGTATTGCCAGTGCACCATACAATGATAAGCGTTGTCAGCACTTCCTTTCTCTCCTTTTCCCTATCTTTCTCCGTAAATCATCATTTTCTATTCTTATGTGTATTTTTTAGGGCCCTATCATCCCTCCTCTTATCCTTTTTGCACATGGCGCTTGAAGCACATTCTCCGTATGTCTTTGTATAGAACCCAAATAGATTGTACATTTAGATCTCCTTTCTTTCACCAAGTGGACACAAGTTTGTATCAAGCCGCCACATGCCCAACATGTAACAAAATAACTTTGCGTTCTCCTTTTTTAATGCTGTTTGTTGTGTTGCGTTCACGAAAGGCACTGTTGTTGTTGTGCTGCACATGACCTTTTTCCCCAATGACACCGATATCGTTTTTTTATCATATCCTCCGTATGTAGTGCTTTAAAAAAAAACTGTTGCTTATGTCACCGTTACTTCTCCTAACTATGGAATTCACGGAGTCGGTATGAGTCCTATTGTGATGAATAATCACTGTTGGAATAAATGTTTGCGTCAACTCGATGTCCTTTTACGCTCAAGCCGAAGTGCATTTAGCGCTGGAAAGTGATTCGTCTTTACGCGGAGAAGTGGTTTATTTTGCGTCAATCCAGGGAATAGTTCGGATCTGAGTAACCCCATTTTTGCATTAAGTGTTTCAGTGATGGATTTTCGATATCCCATCGGAAAGCGGTAAAAACGTTTCGAGATAAGAAGAGGTTTCATCCAGAATGATCCATACTTAAAGGCACACACAGATCTTTTTTTCTTCTTTGGCTCTGCTCATCTTTAACGTCCGCGGTAAGGATGTCAATTTATATACATACAGAATTATTCATGTTTTCTTTGTCTGTCCCGAACCGTCCTGGCTGTGGTGTAGCTCCTTGTTCACCAACAGATAAGCAAGCATCATCGCACGCTGCCTTATCCAACTTCCACAACAGAACCTCGCGAGACGTTTGCATCGCTTCAAGTCCTCTGCACGGCGTAACTCTTAACACTGGCCGTTGTTGCCAGATTCCTCCCATGCTGACCCCACCGGACCTAGGTGCGGGCTTGGCCCAGGCTCCTGGCCTGATTACCTTCGGGGTAAGTAAAAAGGCAATCAAATCATCTTCCATTTTACTAACCGTGAACACTTTTTTATGCTGCTCCAATAAATTATGCGTCCATCTGGAGACCAAAATTGATGTAAGTACAGTATTATTTTGTCGCCAATTCGTGAACTAATGACCGCATATTCAATTATTTCCTTAGCGCAAATTCGGTTCTTCATGGACGCATAGTTTATTTAGAGTAGCGTAAAAAGTTGTCCAGTAAACAGTAATCACTGTTACTGATATTAGCGATTATTTTACTTGGAAGTTTTCATGAGCCACCTGATAAATTGGCACACGAGCAGCGCAGCGTTGGTAAACAAGAGCATGTACCATGTTGTGCAATACAGATGTGTCGCTTAGTATCACCCATCAATAGATTTCTCTCTTTCTTATTTGTCATTACACTGTTTATTGACCGTTTTTACGTTACTCTAAACAAGCTTTTTATTAAACAAAGAGCCAATATTGCACCAAGGAAAAGCTGGGTTGAAGCTCATGCCAAGTAATTTAAAATCTGGCACAAAATCGCATGCGAAAACACGGATGAAACGTCTGATCTTTTAGATGCATATCATTGCAGCGAGGTTCCAGAAAAACTCAGCCTAACCGCTAGCCCGGATCCTGGTTCCACATGGGGGGCAATGCCTCGGTTACATGGATCCGATATGATTGCAGACTCTTCATCAAGCCGGGAAAGCCAAAGCCTCATTGGAATCCAGGAATGTGGCACAACCTACTCGCAGAAAAGAGAATGGATTCATCAATCATTTGCACGTTACGGGAAGAAAGTTCTACTCAAAGCCACGGTTGAGGGCTTGCACAGGATGACCGTAGAGGCGCTACTGCTACTAACCTCCGTTAGCTATCCACCGGTACAAGATCCTACGGGTCGAGGATTAAAAATAACCCAGTGCGACTTACGGCTAAAACGTAGAGCTACCCCGATAGCTAGACCACTTATGGATCGACGCAGGGAAGATTGGAAGCGAGCTACGCTTACAATGGATATCACCGCTTCGAAATTCTATTCTCAGCATCTCATGCAAGCCTATTCAGTCCGAGAATCCGACCACATTCGAGCATCATCTAATTAATTTGCTTTACGCCCATGTTTGCAACGGCGCTCACATTTCGGTTTCAATATTTAACCGCAAATGTTGTTACATTTTCTTGAGAACTGTAACACCTTTTCGTAGAAAACACATCCTCGGCAAATACCACGTATGCATTTTCCCTAAACAAATGCAGTTGTGATCATGAGGTGCAGCTGTCCCTATGTAATCTCGTTCCTGAAGTTTTCTCATACTGCGCTTCAGTCCCTATTTACTTGCATAAGGACTATGGCTTCTATATTTGGCAGTCTATAAGGTTTTGCGCGTGTACCGTATCTTCAGTCTCCTACAAAAAAAAAGATGGATGATTTTCTTCTCGCGGATGGCGTTTCCGCGCTCAGCTATAAATATTTTCAAGTTCCTACCAACAACGCTGGGCCACAGCATTGCTTGGCATTACCGAACTAACCACATTGACAGATAAGTCTACCGAATGCGGGGTACTGCCTCTTCACAGTAGCGCGCAGGCCAACTTGATGACAAACTTACCATTATGAATACAATTATTTTTCTGTCAACCATAATCTAATTACTAGAAATACTCCATTGACAACTGTCCTTTATATGACGCTATTGTCACTGTCATGTTTTCTCATGTTCTGCTCGCGTGTTGGCTTCCATTATGGTTGCTCTTTCAAATGTTCAGCAGCTTATAAATAATAGACCGTTTCTCTAGAACATCATACGAATGTTGTTTGGGCTGTTGACGTGTTTCCAAGTAAACAAGGTTGGCAGACGGTGTACGTTCACCTCACAAAGTGATGCCAATGTGATTTTCAAATTTTCGAAGGTCATCTGGTCCTTCTCTTAAAAGTCATGTTTAAACAGCCTGGAATTATTTTGGCGGATAGGCGTAAATGCCTCGCATCCTACGTCATATGAAGCGACTGTGGTCAGCGACAACTATTTTCATGATGCGCGCAGTTGTTGTCCACACACAGTCGACCGGTCTTGAGATGTCGAGCATCGCGGAATATACCTCACCAAGAAATGATCTGATACAATTTATGTTCGGCCTCTAAGGTCTCGCGAGTATGTAAACTTTTTCCCATGAAAAGCTAAGGTTGCGTCAAGGAAGAGATCCGCTACGCAGTTATTAATACATAAGCTAGCCATGAATTCATGTTCTGGTTACATCAACTGGGACCTCCCGTAGATACAGTCTTTATCAGCACCTCGGCGCGACATTTATTCGACATCAATGAGGAATAAAATCCATATTTTGGTCAAAGTATACAGCTTTTCCCTTGTTCATAGATATTCAGATCAGTCCAGGGGCCGTATTAGTAGCTATCGTCACTGTAGTTAACAAAAGAAAGAGATTGGCAACGAAAGATACGTTAGCATTCACCAATTTTACCGCGGACTTTGTGTGGGACATGATGTCCTGGTGCGACGAAGCAAAGCCGTTGTCGAGAGATAACTGTTAGCGCACGGAAATGGATTCCGATCAAGACAGTACTTACGGTTCCTGGAGCATCTACAGCACGATTTATAATACCCACTACGCCATGTCCGAACGTGTGTGTTAGGATGGTCAACCATTGGCAGACTCATAAGCTCAGTATCAATGCCTTGGTTCAATCGACACATTGACGATAAATGACAGACAAACGCTAAATGATGCTGAGCACAAATCAGCATAAATATCCCAACTATTGAAGAATATCAGTTCAATGTATTGTGAGCCGAAGTTACTTACCGTAAGCCAATCAGGAGCCAGTGATACAATGAACGTTGGCATAAAGTATGTCAAGTCTACCATGGTTTGAGCTAAAAATAATAACATAGGTGCAATACATGCTCCAGCCCCACGAGAATACGATAGTGTTACGTTTTCACAGAGACAATCCTAGGGCGTAGCTAGTGTCGGATGTTGCTGTCGCCTAGGTGGGTGTGTTTGCGGAAATTTGCCGCTTCCCTCTTGACGTAAAAAAATTCCAAGCGGCGCTGCAAAAATTAGTAAATGACAGCAAGACAACAAACTTTTTCTTGTGTAAATGCCAGATGATGAGCTCGCTTAGCCAAAGCTGAATTGTCGATGGAGTCCTGATGCGAACCCAGCTGAACGAAAATCTTGGTATTTATATTTTGCATGCCTTGTGCCTGTGCAAGATGTGCCAAGATGACTTGAAGCTTAGGTAGTTTGCACAGGGGGTACTCTATTTTTGTGTGATTGATAATTGCGACTGAGAGTACATTTCTGATGGCATGTCATGTAAACATTAACTTATTGCTATAATGATACTTGTAAAGGATAGAAGATGTGGAAGTTTGTTTGGCTATGGCATATCATACAAACATTACTTTATTGCTATAAGGATATTTGTAAAAGGATACCAGACGTCGAACTTTGTTGGCTATGTACAATTGGAAGCGATTAAAGAAAAGGAATACAATTTGATTCACGCCGTGACAGATTGTAGGATGGAGACGAGAAGAGTATCTCTGATTGCCGTTGCAGTTCGCCATTCATGATAGATTTCGGAGCGGTAGGACTCAATACTCTCTTTTCGGCAACTTGATTCTATTTTGGAAAGTGCTATGAGCAGAGCTTGGCAGAGACGTGCAAATCTTCGAAATGTATTGTCGAGATAGATATGAGCTCGTTGGATCAAGAGTCCAGTTGGATCCTGATAAGTGGATTGGGAAATTGAATGACTGAAGGACTGGAGATCTTTGACAATGCCTTTGAATTGATGGAGGCAGCGGCAAAAGTCTTGTAACGCCTTGTTATTTTGTGATGAGGTGGTGTTGCACGAAAAGGCTTGCATTAGAGGAAAAAAAAAAATCTCGCCAACCCGAAGGATCAAAGATAACGATAGCTCACCGAAGTTATCTGGAACTTTCTTCAGCGGGGTCACAATATGATCCACACATAGCAAATTGGAACGCCGGCTTATATCATCCGGTTAAGGCCATTATTGATCAGAAAATTCATCGAGATTGTAATGATAGTAGCGCGCAGAGGGTGTGCTTCATCTGGGCTGGTTTGATTCTCACTAACGCGAAGTCGGTCGGTCACCTTTGTGCTGTCTATTTCCCACAATGTTGAACAAAATTGGTTCACTACGCCAGTTCTACAGTGATCGATGGGAGACTATTGAAACAAGCAGGATGTTTACTGAATTGAAGCAGACGTCGCTCAAGAAAGTGTGTCAATATGTGAGAAGATGGTACTCTGCCCATACTACTTCTGCGATTGTCCAATCATTTTGAAGGACGTGACTTGGGTTTAGATGCCAGAAAGCGAAGAACTGCTACCGCACAATAACCGCTTCGCTGCCGATTCCGAATAAGAATCATGTTGTCACGATCACTTCGCGCGACGCGTCTGCCATTCCACCTCTCATGGCGGCGACATTACGCAAGCGTTCCTCCCAATTCCCCAACAGGTAGTGGAGCTGCAGCTTTTCAAGTGTTCAATCGTCATGTCAAACGTCGACAGAAGGATCGAGCTGCTCTCGATGTGGAGCAAAGCCGCGTCGTTGACTATTTAAAGGATGAAATAGCCGCACGTGTTGCCGATCGACTTTTGGTATGAGAGGTAGAGTAGAAGGATGATATATCTGATATCGAATAGGATATCAAACGCGACTTTGATACCGTTGTGGATCTCGGCAGCGGTTGCGGACATATCATCAAGCACGTAGACGAGAATATGATGAAGAAATTAATTATGTGCGATATGTCAGGTGAAGCTCTCCTCTTATTTTCAGAAAGGATGTGCTGACGTTCCCAACAGAGGCCGCTCTACAGCGAGATGCTGATAAAAAATACAAAGGTAGTAGTAGAAGATAGAACGAGAAGTATAGTATACAAACTAGTCGATAGTTGAGGTAGAACGCAAGGTAGTGGATGAGGAACATCTGCCATTTGAGGAGGATTCACTTGAGGCGGTCGTTAGCAGTCTGTCGATGCATTGGGTGAACGACTTACCTGGTATGCCTGGTGGACCCTGAATAGGATATCTCATTGCTTATCAGCCATACAGGTGCATTGATCCAAATTCGTCAAGCGCTGAAGCCCGATGGTGTATTTGTTGGAGCCATGTTTGGCGGAGACACATTATTCGAGCTAAGGTAGATCAACGCTACCCAAACATATGGACAATGGGACAAATTCTACTTTTCTTAGAACTTCGTTACAACTAGCAGAAATGGAGCGAGAAAGTGGCCTCTCTCCCCACGTGTCGCCAATGACAAGTAAAATTTGCATCATGGCCAAAGAACTATCACTAAACCCTTGAACAGACTCCAACGACATCGCAAGACTTCTCACGCGCTGCGGGTTTACAATGACTACAGTAGATGTGGATGAGATACAGGTCAATTATCCGTCTGCATTTGAACTGATGGATGATTTGCGAGCTATGGGAGAGAATAATGCAGTTCTCACCAGGTAAAACACAATTGCTGTAAGCCGTGAATGAACGTCGATTACTTTTTAGACGGTCGTTCTTGAAAAGGGATACGCTCATGGCAGCCACGTCTATATACAAGGGTAAAGAAGAGCAGGTGTATGCTCCCTTGAAATGACTAATGCTTGCTTATTAGAGCTACATGGACACCCCGATGGAACCGTTCCTGCTACATTCCAGATTGTATACATGGTAAGTCAGATGAAGAAACCAATGTAAAAGCTTCATAAATCATGTTGCGCTAGATCGGATGGAAGCCTTCTCCAAATACTCCGCAACCTAAGAAACGTGGATCTGCCACTGCTTCCTTGAAAGATGTGCTAGAGAATTGAAATAAAAATTTAGACAAGTAGATAATCTTTTGATCGAACCAGGAGAGAATTCGATGTTATAGCCCTGACTAAGGGAGTAAGCCTCTGAGGAACGGTCTGAATTTCCACACGGACTATTGACGAATAGTGACAGAAGGGACGGCATACCAGCAAGTTCAAGTGAATTATCGATATTACGCGCCGTAAATTACTGAAGGTCCAGGCAGTCTCCGACAAGACCAGATATGATCTGTTTTATGAACTCTCCCTCTCAACAGTTGCAATTCAATTGTTCACCTTACACGCACCTCCTTCATATCTCCGAGAGGGTGAACTTCAGTGTGACAAGGAAGCTTGCCGCCAGAAACGGGGATTGCCCTATGTAAAGGCTACCGCATCGCATGAAAGTCAAGGTCATGCTTTATTTAATAGGCTCAAGAAGAGCCAACTGATCTTCGTTTTATCCTGTGCCTATGCGGCAAATGATGGTCTTTAACCAATGTACTGTTGATCGACAAGATCTTTTAGCTTTCATGTCAGACAGTGAGAGGTCGGGGATCTGAGCTGAGACATATTGGACGTTGTGACACTTTCATTGCCTCCGACATCAATCATGCACTTTGCACATCCACAGCGATCTGTGTTAAACCTTATGACAGTCCAGAACATCCTTGTGCAACCTTCACCTTTGGCATAAAAGGAATGAAACGATTGGTAATGAATGAAAAACAACTTTCATACTTGTACAAATGATGTCAGAATGTCACTACGAGAAGCAGACAACTGTACTGTAAAACGACATAGTCTTTTTATTAGATGCAACACAAGGTCTTTTCGGTAACTACACTAACCAGAAGTACGAGCTATGCAATAATAATAATGACGATGATGATGTTCTCCTCTGAGGCAAAGGAAGTCATTGTCCAGGGGTGTAGAGGAATGCATTAAAGTATCCACTGTGAGAGAATCTACGTCATCCTTGTGGCTCGGGTCTTGAAGAAAAGTCGCCAAGAAAATGCACTTTTTGGGCGGACGTCTTTCTTTCTTCACGGTCTTTCGCAATGTCAGGCTCATCAAGCGGAAGACGCATACGGTTCACTTACGACTTCGTCGTTAAAGCGTATCTCTGCGAAAGAGCTGAGATGCGCCGAATTCCTTTTAGTGGGGAAAACGGCTACAGTGGATATACTTCATATGCTGAACTTGTGGAAAAGGTATTCAAGAAAGATGCATAAAGAACTAGCACTCATTTGTTTTTTAGATCAAAACAGCTTTCAATTTGGCGTCAACGGAGTACCGGATAACTTACAGAGATCACGAAGGTGACGATATTGGTATCTCAAGTGATGAAGAATTCGAGGATGCAATCAAGTGGTGCAGCAGTTTGGATCAAACAGGTGCACGAATCCTTCGTATGAAGATTTTGGATAACCTATCAAAGCCGGATACCAAGCCAGCGGCATTTGAGAAAGCCAAGACAAACGAAGCTTCATTCTCAGCCGAAGCAACTCCGACAAACCCTGAACTACGTGGAGAAGAAGTTCTTGTCACTTCCGTGCAAAAGCTTATCGGTCATCTTGAGAAAAGTTTGGGCACTCTTCAAATTTCCGCTCAAGAAAATATGAACACACTTGTGCGTTCTCTCCAGGATGCAGCCTCTCGAGCTGCTACCGAAGCGACGGTACATATCCAAAAGGCAGCATCGCCTACTAGCTGTCCTTCTTCTTCTTCTTCTGCAAAAGGAAAAGAATGCGAAGCAAGAGTTTTATGTAATAACTGCTACCAGTTAATTACAAGGTTAGGATGCGCAAAAGTTTATTTGTTGCTGAAACAATTTCTCATGGTCACGCTAGTAAGAGGTACCGGTGCCTCACTTGCGATGATTACGATTTATGTCACAGCTGCCTTGTTCGTGGCGTGGAACATACAAAAGGCCATCGATTTAGACCCGTTCGCAATAACGAAGACAAGTTTGTACAAACACCTAGTCTTGAAAAAGAGCAACCCAGCACCCATCGCAAACATGCATGTAGCATGTGCGACTCTGACATCAACAATACTGGTTACGCTTGTAGCGTTTGCCCTGGTAAGGAAAAAATAGGAGTTCTGTTTATACACTCTTCTGATTTGCTTCCTCTAAAGATTTCAGCCTCTGTCTGAATTGCTATGGCGCCACTGAGCATGATCCATCCCATACATTTACCACTCGCTCGCCCAACACGGACGAAACGCCATCGACTACGAAAGGTAGGCAACAGCAAGATGAGGCTCATCCATTCATTATATGAATAGGAATCCTTCATGAAGGCGTCATATGCGATCAGTGCGATTCTAATATTTACAATATTCGCTACAAAGTATGTTCTACAAGATGAAGCGACATTTTTTCTTAATTCTTTTTCTTAATGTCAGTGTGGCCACTGCGATGACTACGATCTTTGTGAAAAGTGTGAACCGAATGCGCCTTCAATCCACGATCCAGCCCATGTATTTCTTAAACTTCGATCACCCATCCACTTTGGCTCGAATTTCTTGTCTCCTCTTTTACCTTCGTTTCCCAACGCATATACCAGATCACCGCCATCCTATCGGACGCCCGCGTCTAGCATGACTGCAACTGCCTCTTCTTCGGTCGAGCAAGTAAAGGCTGCGCCCATGAGCAAACCTCCCAAGCCAGAAGAGCAAGATGTACAGATGACGAAGCCAAACAGCGAGGTTCCAGAAGACCTTACAGAACGAAAAGATGGCATACTTTCAGCTTTGTTTGTCGCAGACGGTAGTATCCCTGATGGCACTGTTCTTCGTCCTGGAACACAAATCCAAAAAGTAAGAACTTTTTTTTTCATTTTGTTACAAACGTTTTATTGGTCTTTTTTAGATCTGGAGACTTAGAAACAATGGGCAAATTCCATGGCCTGCTGGGTCGCGTTTGTTATTCACAGGAGGAGAAATCTTCCGAGCATACCCGTTGAACGACCCTCCAAGTTTCCTTGTCCCTGTCACAGCACCACAACAAGAGACGCATGTGGTCGCTATGCTCCAAACACCCGATGCGCCAGGGCGTTATGTCAGTTATTTCCGAATGATGACACCCGATGGCACACGGTTTGGAGATCTTCTTTGGTGTGACATTACTGTCGAAGAAACAGAACCAAAGCAAGCTGTCGAAAACCCAAGTACAAACATGATCTATCCTACTCTTTCAGCGAATCCTAGCGTCCATATGGAAGACGAGGACCGATCTTCCGTTTCCGTTGACAACTACAGTGTCACGACAGCTACTGTATCCATCGTTACTGACTCGCCACATAGCCATACACCTTCAAGCCGATTTTCCACAAGCGAAGGTGATTACGATCTGAGAGAACTTTCCGATCAACAAGGGCCGTCAGCACGCAGCTCTTTGCAGCGCAATATGTCGACCAATGACTTTGTGTTCGTCGGCGCTAAAGAAAACCATTCACCCGATTTTGTTACACCAAATGGTTCTTCACGTGGAGGTACGCCTCCTGGAAGAGATTTCGATTCAGCGGAAATCTACCAGACACAGTTGAAACAGATTCATGAAATGGTAAGCGAGACATGTATAACCTGGTAACTAATCTGAAGGTAGGGTCTCACTTTTTGCGATGACCTTGCATTACGTCTGCTGGAGAAACATAACGGCAGTGTAGATCAGGTGATCCCTGAAATTCTTGAAATCCTTTATCCCGAATAAGGCATCCATTTTTATCTTTATTTTGAACATGTGTGTTTTGATCGGAACAGCAGCAAAAATAAAACAGAGTGTGCTGATTTTAAACAGGCTGACATTTAACCTTCTCCACGTTTGATATGAATATTGGATATGGACTAAGCATTTGATGCGTCTTTGCCGTGACAAGTGGTTTATTTTGCGTCAATCCAAGGAATAGTTCGGATCTGAGTAACCCCATTGTTGCATTAAAGTGCTTCAGTGATAGATTTTCGATATCCCATCAGAAAGCAGTAAAAATGTGCTCAAGGTAAGGAAAAATGTCCCATTGAAACAAGAAATTGTTTTTGCATTGAGGTGCTTCAGTGATGGATCCCCAGTATCCCATCGGAAAGCAGTAAAAATGTTTCGAGATAAGAACAGGTTTCATCCAAATGATCCATATTTAAAGGCACACATGAATCATTTTTTTCTTTGGCTCTGCTCATCTTTAACATCCCCGGTAAGGATGTCAATTTATATACATACCGAATTATTCATGCTTTCTTTGTCTATCCTTTAGCCTGCATAACCTCTACCCCGAACTGTCCTGGCAGTGGTGTAGCCCCTTGTTCACCAACAGGTAAGCAAACATCATCGCACGCTGCCTTATCCAACTTCCACAACAGAACCTCGCCAGACGTTGCACCGCTTCAAGTGCTCTGCGCGGCGCAGCCTCTCACCACTGGCCGTCGTCTCCACACCGGTTCCACCAGTCAAGGTGCGGGCCTGGCCCAGGCCTGTAGGCCTGATTACCTTCGAGGTAAGCAAAAGGACATTATCTTCCATTTACTAAACGTGAATGGTTTTTTATGCTGCTCCAACAAATCATGCGTCCATCTGGGAAACAAGTTGGTGTAAGTAAACATATTTCTTAGAACATCGGCGGCCGCTCAGACGTTGCATATTTATCCGTCATCTTTCAATTCGGAAAACGGTTTCATGTCTATAAAACTTCTGGACATCCGCCCTTGACGACTGTCAATGAAAGTATGTATACAGTTGTTTAATACGATAACAATACTCGTTATTGATTTATATTGCTACAAATTCGTTTTTATCTCAGCAGTAGCGAGCGTCCAGCTCTTACAGCATTTATAAAGAAGGAAGACCTACATGCCTTGACTACATTGAGCAGTTTGATGACTGTGAAACCGCATAGTCCACTTGACGATGCGGTGTGCAACAACTCTGCACAAGAATCTAATCAAAGGAAAGGCTTTGATGAACAATGTCAATTGGAAAAAGCTATCGGAGACTGCCAAGGCACGAGAGGAACCGAAGGTCGGCGCGGTACATTGTATACGTCTGCAGTTCCGTATGTTACAAACAATCTAGCAACAACTCTTCGAACGGTAATGGGGAATTATAGAAAGCGCTCGCACTCTAAACTTTTTTCTTTTTTTTTCTCTTTTTTTTCTGCTGCACAGACAAACGTAAATTTGACAGCGGCAGGAAGGACAGAGATGGCCGATGAGATAGGGGTACCGTGATCGCTCGATATAACGATACCCTCGGTGGAAAGGAAATTCATCACTGCATCGAGAATATCGTTTAAGCACACATGCAATATTTATAGCCTACCGATTCTGTTCCAAAAAAAAATCATAATATCGAGAATATTGCTATATCGAATATCGTTATATCGAGCGACCACTGTAGAGGAGATGGAGGAGACCGAGAGTGCAGAGGAATCCGAAGAGATTGACTGCGAACTTTGGTAGCAGTTGCCTGGAGTCCTTGTAGCATGAAATGTACGCTCGTTTTATCGACATCAGCATCAAGTTCTCTGGCGCACTATTTTTAAATATTAAAGCAATCGTCGATGTATGTACCGAAATTATTGTTGGAAATAATGGAATGATTGCTGAAAGTAACCTATATTATTTTCCTTCCATACGAGTAGTCCTTGCTCGAAAAGCAAATCAATCCTACAAATGGAAGACTACAACTGGCAAAGCTTGACTTTGACGACTCGGAGAGCGCGCTTATAGACGTAGTCTACAATGCGTAGATGTTACTTTCTCTCTTGCTATGGATCTTTATCGTAATGATATGACGTTTTCGTAGAATTGCGAGGCTTCCTCTTATAACGACCGATGCAGAAGTTGGTGAACTAGAAATGATCACTTTCTATTTGGATCCGATTCCTCGCCCAGTATTGCAAGAGCCGGATGAAATGCGGCTTCTGCGGTGGTATGTGCGCTAATATTCAGACACATAGCTATACTAAAGCCAACGCTTATATAGGATCAATCGTCTATGTGCTGAGGTCGAAGACAGCAACGCAAATCTGGCACAACCCTTCTTGTGCAACCACTTTCCTGCGTATACGACATTTGTCAGCACATGAGACTTTTTTGAATTCGGTCTATGATTTGACACGCGCAAAAAATGGTAGCGGAGAACGAGGTTGAATGATTTTTCCTTTTTTTTTTATTTTTTTTTTTTTTCAGTCAGTGCTTTGACCTTGAGTGAACCAAAGATAAATCTAATGCTCTAGCAGTTATATTAAACTCTAGCAATGACTTGATGTAGTATATGCGTCGACGAGAGGAAAAGAAACGGGCGTAAAAAAGGAAAAAAAAAGTATCTGCACAAAGATTATTCCGACTTTTTACTCGCGTCGACTGAGATTTCTTTTAATGCAGTAAGCATGACTTCGCGAACAGAAGTGCTCAATTCTTCAATCGAAGCAGAATCGCCTTCAATGCCTTCGGTTGAAACAGGAGGTAACACTAAGAAAACGCCCCTTTAGTTTACCCATGCACACCCTTTTGTTCAACAATATTACCTCGGATGTTCACAGTGCCCGCATCGAAGCGCTTGGACTTTGAGTTGTAAAGATTTTGATAGTTGGCAATCACGATAGGAATGATAGGCACGTGTGCTTGCACGGCCATGTGGAAAGCGCCCTTTTTGAAAGGAAGAAGCGTAATCTCGGATGAATGGCCACGTGTGCCTTCAGGGAAGATCCAGACGCTTGTCTACCCATTTCTTTTAACCGACGTTGTCAAAGATACACTCATCCCTACCTTCTTTCTGTGGATGTCATCAGCTGCCTTGCGAGCTTCTTTAATGGCACTGTCTCTGTTCTTGCGATCCAGGAATATAGCATTACTCAAGGTCACTAATTCGCGCTTTGTTAATTTCCCGAGACTCCTTCCCCCCCCCCAAAAAAAAAAAATGCGGTCAAACAATGACAACTTACTGTACCAGCCCAAGAATGGATAGTACTTGATTGCCTTTTTGGCGACAATGGAGGTGTCCTTTGGGAATACGGATGCCATTATCATGATATCGAGACTTGTCTGGTGATTGCAGACAAATACAGCCGGGCCTTTTGTTAGATCCAAATTTTCCTGTCCTTCAATATTGGCAGAAATCCCGGTAAGATAGCCACCCAAATAATAGTAGCCTCGAGAAACGGACCAATTAATAAGTCCTGATTTGCCAAACAAAGGCAGTAGCAATGAAGCAATGACGCCGTAGGCTGCCATGATGGCCATTGTAATCACGGCCATAATCGATCTATAGTAGTAGCCGCCGCGTTTTCGGTACCATGACAGGAACAGCACAGTGGAGACGAAACCAGCACTGGTTACTAGGTAATAATTGGACTTTAGCTTCGAAGCGAAAGAGCTGACCATGAACGTACCTAGAATGGGCATGGTTGAATGAAGAGAGACAAAGAAGCAATACAGGACGGAAAAGGGATCCAAATAAGGTCCAAAATTGGCCAAAAATTGGGATGACATGTGAATTTGACGCCGATGAGTTGAGTTTTTGTCGTTACTCAAACCGTCCTCAAATAAGAGGTCGAGTCGTTCCTCCAAGATCATCCTTAAACAAATGTGGAAATAAGTATCACTACGTCTTAGGTCATGCAGTTACAACATTACATGGGATCATTATTTTCATATTGATGATTGATATGCACATGCTTACCCACCCTGAAGCGTACGCTGATTATCTTATGAAAGACTTGCACTACATTCATTTCCCTCTCCGTGGCTTAAGAACTACGGCTTACGTTTCTAAGAGTAAAACCGTTGCAGTTCATCCCATCATGATGAGTGATGTAATCTGGTAGATTGCAATGACTTTCCCTGTGACATCTATGACGGTAATGCAGTCCATTCGTGGGAAACATTACTTCTTGCTTTCTTACGGTAGATAAACCGATGCGCTTGTCCAATTAAACAGGGAATGATCCTATCCCTCCGAACCCTGAGAGTTACCTAACCGTCTCATATGGATCGTAGCATGAAAAGTCGCTTGATTTAAATTGTATACGTTGCTCTAGAGGTCAGTAAAGATACGAAACGTAAAGGAATGATTTGAAGCATGAGTGTCATCAGCTGTGTGTGATATGACCCGAGTCGGGCAGCGTTTTGTATTCCGGGATCAAAAGACATACGTATAATAAACAACTGGGCATACCACTCTCGCTGGTTACTAACAACTAATGATCTTGTGATAACTTGGTATCATTTTCATATTAGTATAACCTCTTGGGGGTCTGGTGGCAGACAGTATGAGAGAACGTGTATGAAGTCAATGGAGGGACCACATCCTCCGCACTTGTCCTTCATTGGCCGAACTGGGATTCGGTACGCGATTGGCTAGCTCGACTTTCCCAGCTTTGGTCAACTTGAAAAAACTCAGCAACTACGTGCTGGTGACAATCTCAGCGCGGGACAAGGACTAAAACGCAGGTGCGCCATGATTCTACTAGATTATCATAACGCTATCATCAAGGACATTCTAGAGACCAAACTCAAAGGGTAAGTTTTGCTCTACCGAAAACCGTTGTCCTATGGACCACGCATATCCTTTCTCTATAAAACAATTTTGGGCCATTCTTTTCTTTCGCTTGGCTCATCTTGGCATTAGGGAAAGGCAAGATGCTGTGGATATGACAGTTGTTGACTTTGACGGTGTCAAATACAAATTAACTACACCCGAGAAAAAGACCATCATTCAGCTGTCGTTGCAATGGGCTTGTTATCCTCAACTCGTGTCCTACGGAGCAAACGACGTCCTGCAACGAGAGTACGCCGGCTATGTGTCCGCCACGCCTGAGCAAGGTTATGACGTGACACTAACAATTGACTTGGAGCAAGTGCCACAGGATCAAGGTAAGAAAAAAGAAAAAACGACAGAACCATCGATTCAAATGCTTTACAGAAGCAAGAGACGAACTCATCCGCAAGATTTCGTTGTTGAAACGTAACTTATTGGCAGCACCTTTTGAAAAAGCCTTTGCAGAACAAGAACTTTACGAGGACGAGTCCAAGCCGAATCCGACTTCGGAGCTGATGGCTGTTCATTACCGTGAAGAGGAAGCCATTTATATCAAGTCTAATTTCGATCGTGTCACAGTGATCTTTAGCACTAAATTTAAGGATGAAACAGACAAGATCTTTGGCAAAGTGTTTTTACAGGTAAAAAAGAAAAAGAAAAAGAAAAAAAAAGAGAATCAGGCGTAATGGAAATGAACTCTTCGTGCAGGAATTTGTGGATGCCCGACGTCGACCAGCGGGACAGAATGCACCTCAAGTGCTGTATACTACACGGGAACCACCAATGGAATTGCGCCGTTTGAACGTTCAGGATAGCGATGAAATTAGCTATGTGACCTTTGGTAAGATTTCTTTTTCTTTCGATGAGTATATAATTTAGTTTTTGTTACAGTTCTCTTTCCTCGACATTTTACTAGAGGCGATGTACGTGAAGAGACTATTTCTCGTATTCAAATCTTCCGAGATTATCTTCACTATCATATCAAATGTTCCAAGGCTTATATGCACACACGTATGAGAGCACGCGTTCGTGATTTCTTGAAGGTTTTGAACCGCGCTAAACCGGAAATTACCAATGTGGAAAAGAAGACAGCTAGGTAAGGGTTATTTGTGTCGCCCGATCCGTTATTTCTAACACTGAAAATTATTAGTGGCAGGACATTCCGCAGAAGTTAAATAAGGATAAAGGGGCAAAACACTAAAAAAAAAAGAGAAAAGATAATGCATAAGGCAGTTCCTTTTTTTTTTTACTACTATATGCTTGTGACGCTTGAGGGGAAGTGTTTTATATATCTCTGTTATTTGATCTTTTGTCTGTGTGAGGATAGAGGTGTGTATGCGTGTGAGAAGGGGAAAGGGGAACTTGGAAAAAAAGGAACGATGAGGTTGCACATAAAATTTGCGTTCAGCAAACTATGCTCCATGGATTTCATAACGGAGCAGGAAGCCGGGTTCCTTTTTGTTTCTCAGGAGTTGAATCTGTACCGACAGCTGATAACTTTGTGTACCTTTTGAAGACAGTTTCCCTTTTCCTTGTTTTCCTTACAATATTACTTTGAAATTATGGGTGCCACTTGTTGCAAATTAGACAATGACGATGATAGAAACGAAGGTTTGCAAGAGACCCAAAATGAACATGCTATTTACTAGTTATTTGCCCAGACGTTCAGCTGAGCCACTTCCACCCTTCGCGCGTAATCGGTGTAGGCAACTATGGGAAGGTCCGAATGGTACTTCATAAACGGACCGGCCGCAAATTTGCACTAAAGTACATTTGCAAAGACCTGTGCATTCAACGTAAAATGGTCAACCACTTGATTGCCGAACGCAGTTTATTGGAACAGATCCAGCACCCTCTCATCGTTAACTTGCGCTATGCGTTTCAGGACGACAGTCATTTGTTTATGGTCTTGGATTTGATGCTTGGAGGTGATCTCCGCTATCTGCTCAACCGCTGTGGTCCTTTGAGGGAGATACAAGTCCGGTTTTACGTTGCAAATATCGCCTTATGTCTAGGTCATTTGCATCAACGACGTATTATCCATCGGTGAGACCGGAGCGGATTTTGAAACATCTATGCATGGCTGATCCTAACCCTGTGACTATAGAGATATCAAGCCCGACAATATCCTGCTGGATGACAAGGGGTACGCGCATCTGACAGATTTTAACGTCGCCACCTATTTTTCCAATGAAAATCCCTGCCACTGGTCTGTTGCGGGCTCCTTAGCTTATATGGCACCTGAAATGTTATCAGGCCAAGGTTATACAGCCTCGGTAGATTGGTGGAGTCTCGGTGTCGTGGCCTTTGAACTTTTGTTCGGCAGAGTAAGAATCTCCTACCTTTGCATTAAAAGGTAATAACTGACAACAACTTTTTTAGCGCCCTTTTATGGCTTCGTCAAATGAATGTTTGAAGAAATCGATTGTATGCGAAGCGTTACAATTCCCTGACAACGTATATCAGCTTGTTTCGGCAGACTGTCTCGACGTTCTTGTCGGGGTGAGTTGTTGAACGTTTCACAATTTTAAAGGAACTAATGCAGCTGTAGCTTCTGACAAAGTCTCCGTGTCAACGATTAGGCTGTGGCCCACAGGGTTTTGAAAAATTTAAAAAACATCCGTGGTTCCGAGGCTTAGATTGGGATTTACTCGAACGAAAGGAAGCAACACCTGTGTTCATACCCAGCGTAGGTTTCACTCATTTCATCATTCGATCTGTACACGTGTGTACTCAATTTATCTGTTTTTTGACATCTGCATCTACAGAGTCAGGTGTCTAACTTTGACCCTGCGCACGATTTGGAAGGAGCAGTCGCAGCAGAAGAAGAACCGCTCTGGCGACACTACAGACGTCCTGCAGCTCCCAGGCCAATCTGTGATCCTTATCAGCCTGTAACAGAGGATGCACGATGGCGACAAGGGATGGAAGAAAACTTTCTACCCTATGATTATACAAAGGCGCAAAAGCGCAAGCGATGCAAATTCTGGCCCAGTCTGAAACGACAAGATAGCCAGCCGTTCAAACAGCTACGTGAACATTTCGATCACTCCAAGTACCGTCTTCAAGGTTACGTGCCCGCATCAATGACCGATGATGAAGATGACGACGAATCACCGGTTAGATTAGAAAGGAAACGTATATCCTTTGGGTTTTGAAGAATAAGTGTTACTCCTTTCTTACTATTCTCCCGCCCTTCTCCTCCTCCTCCTTGCCCTCCTCTCCTCCTTTTCCTCCTCCTTTCCTCCTCTTGTATTTATTGCCGAAGGATACAGATAGCCCACATTCACTCACACCTTTCCCTCCTACTTCTTTTCTTTGTACAAAATATCATTGTTTATATCTTTTTTTTTTGTTTCCTTTCATGCTCTTGTATCATTCAAAATTCATGATAGAAACTTCCTTTCGTAGCTCTTCTTCTCTAGGGTGACCTTATACAGATCATTAGTTTTAAACGTTTGTGATATCAGCGCCGATCAAAAAAAAAAAAAAAGAGAAGGCCCGTTATTCCCCGGGAAGCACAAAATGCTCACATCGTTTAGACGCGATTTTCCGACCAGTATAAGAAAACAGTCTGGTCATTAGCTTAAACTTGTTTCTTTGCCATTTATTTTTGTTAAGCAATGATCGTGACATCATGTTCCCATGGCGCATTGGCATGGAGAAGATCGGCTTCTCTGGCCACTAGCATACGCTTATTCAAGACTTCTTCTACCAATCCTTCGTCTTGTTGTCATAAACAAAAACAAGCCGAGCCGGTTTCTATGACCAAGCTTCAGTTTTGGTCTGATCCAGTGACATGGCAGCGCACCAGAGTCAACACACTGAGGTAAAAGGAAAAAAAGGAAAGGTTAAACGTTTGCGAGAGCATTAAAACAAAAGCATGCATCGGAACGAAGATGTCTTATTGGGTGTACCACTGGCGATTTCTCAACCATGTGGTATTTGCAACTTAATTATCCTACGCTATCCCCTGTGGTTTGCACAGCTGCAGCGATGGTAAAAAAAAAAAAAAAGGACACAGATATTTCTGCAGACGTGATAATTTAAAGTCATTGGTTTATGTAGGTGGCGGGCATATCCACCTCCTTGGTTCTCGAAACGGTCCTTTTACGACGTTCGATGGGAGTACCCTATTTCGATGCTTTCAAGGCTGCGATGGGTATGAGTTTTGCATCGATGTGTGCAATGGAATTGGCAGAAAATGTCGTTGATTGGCACCTCACGGGAGGTCAAGTGGCCTTTCATGATCCAAATTTTTGGCTTGCAGCAGCTGCAAGCACGGCAGCGGGATTTTCCGTTCCGTTACCCTACAATTACTGGCGCCTAAAAGCACTAGGCAAAGCATGTCATTAAAGTTGGCTTTTTTTCCCCTTCTTTTCAAGCGAGACGTATGGGAAAATAGTTTCCTTCTGTAAACATTGAGATTTGCATTACGAAGGAAAAAGTGGGTTTATAAACAAACCACAAAGCAAATGTTATATATTTTTCTTAACTTTGCGGGGGAAAAAAGACAACGAGGAGAGCTATTTACAATGCCAAGAAATTTGTAATGATATTATTATTATTGTTGTTATTAATGGGGTGTATGTTTGTAGAGTTGTTGGTGGTTGGCAAGGTTGCCAGGTGAATGAAAACGTCGTTGACAAATATCACATCGTAAAACGGTGGAGCGGTGATGTTGTAGTATCGGTAAACGCCAACCTAAAGACATGGCGAACGATGATGCAGTGGATGACGATCGCGCAGTGGTTGCAGAAGCCATGAATTCCTCTTCAAATTCGTCGAGTGGCCATTCGCTGTGATGGTGATGGTGATAAGTGGCGTGGTTACTATAGGCGGACAAAAACGGAGAAGTATTCATTTGAAGTTGGCTGGTCATCACTGTGCGATAAAATCATGCACATGAAAAAGATGTTGTAGAGTGGAAAAAGAATGCGAGTCAATTTAAAGGTTTTTTTTTCTGAGATGTGTGATACGAAACAATCATTCTGCAGGCCCACTGTGGGAAAATAAGGGGATGTTTTGGTAATGCCACCTTTTTGTGCAGTATCATCCATTCAGGTTTAGCGTCATTTTCTTTTTTTTGTCTAACGACCCTCTTTTCCCTTTCAACTAACCCATTATAATGAAATCAGAAACAATGAAGATGATGCAATTTTTGGTAGTGTTGTATCATTATGGGTTATGTTCAATTCATAATAATAATGAGGAAATTCTTTCATACCATGCTGAGTTAATCGGTGTTCAGTTGTCTCTCCACTTTTTCTGTGTTTTGAGTTAATTATAGCATAAGATTTCTGAAACCTTGAGAGACTCCTTGGAAACTTTTTTGTGACGGGGAAGAGAGAAGAGCCAAGCGAACCGGATAAATGTTTCAAAGTAAAAAAAAAAAAAGAGCTACTCTCTCCCTACTTTGAACAATGGACGCGTGGCTTTCGCCAGATCGCATCAGTCCAATTAGCTTGGCATATCTTTCGGTTCTCCCCATTTAGAGAACATTCTAACCGAATAGCGTTTTCATTTTGCACAAAGTGATTCTGGGCTCTTTTTTCTCTGTCCCGCCTATCTGATTGGCTTCTCCCATTCCCTGTTCGGCCTCAATTCCGTGTTTTCCATTCTTCTCTTCCAAATTCGTCTAACATGCAGTAAAAACTTATATGGGCACCTTTTTTTCCAATACGTATGCTATGGTATTCCCCCCCCGCCAGTAACAGCATAATATGACTTCATGTCTAAGAATGACTTTGCCGTGTTTCAGAAAACCTCACCAACATTTCTGCTTTTTTTTTTCGATCGAGACTATGCCTCTTTCGTCCAATAGCATTGTACTCTGAGAAGAAACAACTTTCCATGGTGTGATTTTTTAAATATTTTTATCCGGGGAAAACGGGGATCCCTTATCGTTATGCAAACTTTTGTCAAAAGAACAATAACATCCGTTTGGCTTATCTTATTCGAATAAGCATTTTGACTGGCGTCTGTTTGTTGCTAGATAGGGATCGATATGGAATTTAGGATGATCTAGATAGCAGTTATTTGACCTTTTTATTATGCAAACATATCGGACCTGCTGTTGACACCAGTAAAGCAACGCCCCACGTTACACTGAAAAAGAGAAACCATCGCTCGTTGATATTCATTCCAAAGTTTACAACCACTTCATTGTGGCACGCGAAAATCAAGTAGTACCTCCTGACCGATGTTACTGATAGGAGTGGTGTTCCGTGCTCCAGCATTGAACGATGGAATGTCTGATTCTGCAAAACACCGAAGCTATGGCCGATCAGTATCTGGAATTCAAAAGCATAAACTGCAAAACAAACGGGCCTTGATAGTCGGGTTACACCGAAGCAAGTCGATCAAAGAATAGAGCCAGACAACTTCAACCAATTGATGTCTTCATTCCAACTTAGTATATACATCATTTATAATGTAAATGACACGACTCTTCCCAAACAACGGTGCTTATACACAGAAGAAATAATTGACCCGGTGTTGGTGCAACAGGTTCACTACGACGAAAATCTTACTGACTAAATATTCTCTACTGCATATTCGTTACAATTGCAACAGGCTATTCCGTCAAGCCTACTATAATAGGGATCTATGACACCATCAATTCATGCTAGGCTGTATATCCTTCCTTCTCATGATTTAGCCTTCTCTTTTCCTCACCTAAATAGCCCCCTCTTCAAATAACCGAAGAATGGGCGGAACAGTCACTGCAATAAGTTGCGGCAGTTTGGTAGAAATTGAAGCTACTGTCTTTTGGAAAATGAATTTGCAAAGACTTTGAATAGGAAATGCATTTTCTTTATGGCTTCCATTAAACCGTCGTATGCAATATTTACTCGTCCCAACTTCATTCGAATTACCCTTCTTTGCTATTATTTGTCCTTTTGCGTCTTGTGCAGCCTAGGACATTGTCTTCTTGGGATAAGTGAATATCAAATCATTTATTTGATCCCTGAAGAAGTGTTATGACACGGTCTTCTGCATGGAATTGACGATCTGAATACTAATATCCGTAGAAGCTCGGAGATCTCGCTCGATAGATTTTGAGGAACCAGTTGATAAATTTCACGGGTTCTCGTCGAATGCTCAACTTAATGGTATGGGGACGTTCAGGAATGCCAATATCAGTGCCTCAAATCTGTCCAGATTCATATCACTAGCACGTAAACTACTTTGGATTTTGCCACTCGCAGAATCCGTTTTTACCTCGGCAACACATGAGAACTAAAACCTGTAGGGACATATGTAGTGTCAAAATGTGAACGTGATTGTCACATATGTCAAAAGTGTATGCGAGATCTGCTGAAACAGCTACCTGGGAAGTTGGCATAACTTCTTTGCAGATGGCGTCCTTATCCGATCGGACATTTGGCATGACTAGCTGCCGCATTCGCCGAGGGCCGCCTTTTTTTATATTTACTTTCCATGCGGGAAACCCTCGTGATGTTTGTCAGCTGACAGGTTCTACTTGTAAACGAGCATTCTCGGTACCGCTGTGTTTGCTTACCAGTAAACCTTATTTGCAGTTTTCAATCAGAGCTGAAGCATTTTAAATGAATCGTAATACGACAGTGGAAACATTCGCCTTAATGCTCAACAAATCGATGGACGTCTCTCAAGCGAGTAGAGGCCATCCTTGGTTTGGTTAGTTAGTAATATCAGAAACTTCTTTCCTCGATGACAGTTTACCAATGTACATACCAAACGTACTGTTCTCGCCGAACGTTCCTCCTTGCAAATCAGAAGAAAGAAAGGTGGCATAGTTGCGCGCAAAATGTAAGCATAGTAATTCCTGGAAAGCGAGACAAATCCTAAGCTTGAACGGCTGCAGGCTCTAGCCATCATCCGGAGAGGTCATGGTCTCGTCGTCACATGAAAGGGTCAAGTAAAAAGGCAAGTCCGCGTAAATATTTCGTATTTCCCTGAGAGATAGTGCCTTGGAAATTGACGATAAGTGATATTCACACAGCCAAAGATATCGCCATTCGTAATATGCGCTTTAATGGAGGCAAGAAGCAGGTAATCCCCCTTTCCCTAATGCTATTGAATGTAAGACCTTAGCACACCGTGACAGTTGCAACTTTTATGACTTGTTATAAAAGAAGGAAGAACGGTTTGTTATTACTGCCCTCCGCAGAAAAATTAAAAATGGCAGGGTAATTCTTAAGAAGAAAGGGTTTCGTCCTAAACAGCATAGAAGCAGCAAAGCAGGCCAGGGATAATTGTTCCTCTAGCATCTTCGGCCGGCAACATCAACAACCATTACGAGCGGCATCCACCTATAAGACGTTGAGAGCTACAGAGTAATAGCGACGACACTTGGTAAATTTCAAACACATAGTTTTTCTACGCAAACAGACATTTCATTTATGGAATCATGATGATGATATGATCAACATGAAATAAAAGGCGGTCGAAATGTACAATGTCATATAAGTTTGGAGCGTAGGACTAAATTTTTGCACTGACAATGTAAATGGTAGGTTAATCTAACATGAACTTGACGTGGTGAAATTATTGATGACCCTATATCGTCCGACAAAAGCTTTCCGTAGTATTTTTCACAAAGGTTAAAGACAGATAGCGTGTAAGTCAAGCCTTTGATCTAGTGGAGAAAAGAAGCCGTTTTCATCCCTTGAAAGTGCCTATTGGTCAGTATTGTAAACACTTGTTTGATATCAGAATGCTAACAAGACAAGACACGCGTCATTGTTCATTAAGTATAGCTGATATATGGCTAAACAGCTACACACAAAAAGACGTGCTATATTGATACCACGTGTACAGAAATCAACACCCCAAGAGAGCTGGCATAAAGGAGATGGTAGAAGGCATAAAGGCTTCCACACACCTCTCTCACACAGTTACCGTTGTAATATGTGTACCGGACCATTGCTCCAATCAGGTGCGTACTTGCTTAACAACTTCCTTTTTCAAGGCGGATCATAGACAATTCGGTTTTCTGCATGAGCACACGAACAAAATAGTAATTCACCGTCAGTTGCAAGTTCCAATCCGCCAAAAGCTTCAAGACACTCGAAATAAAGAATTTTGGTTAGCTTTCCAAAATAAATAGGTCTGTCCTTAATAAAAGCTTTAGTTAACTTTGCAGATACTGTTGGACCATCAGTCAGTTGCACATAGTTGACCATCTTCTTGCGGTAGCTATTTGGCGTTTTTCTTGCCGAAGGCGGTAATCCATTCGGTATAAAGGCCAATGACATGACGCTACTTGCAGCGCTTCATTGCAAGCAGGATGCAACACCACCTACTACCATCGGCCGATGGCGCACCTAATAGATTCCTTGGTCATTCATCTCGACCCTTTATCCCGAAGCAACTGAAAACAAAGCTCTCCACGACACTGATGCAATCTTTGCTGAATGCAACATGTCACTCAGTGACTTTGAGGAGATGCCGCAGTCAGTTCCTCGCACCAAACTTGTTATCCATCCTTTAGCTATCGGAGAAATTAAACAGCCACAATGTGAGTGAGATCCTACGACGTGCACCTCGACAGGTTGCTTTGCTTAATGAGAGTCAGCTGTCCATATTCCACACAATCGTTGCTGACGCTGAGCAAAATATGGTAGATAACCCTTCAGCAAGGCTCTTCGTTGTCGATGGCCCACAGGAACAGGAAAAACCTTCCTTTACAACGCACTGCTTGACCATTACCGCCCGCAAAGAAAAATCGCAGTGGCTGTTGCAACCTCTGGCATCGCTGCATTACTGGTACATGGTGGACATACAGCACATTCTCGATTTAAAATCCCAGTCTTGGGCCTACATGAGCATTAAAGCCGTAACATCAGGATCCTGTCTGATCAGGCGCAAGTGCTACAAGAATCTATCATTGTTCTTTGAGATGAGGCACCCATGGCTCATCGTCACGCCATAGAAACTGCTGATCGGCTATTCCGAGACATCATACGTGCAGAGGATAGGCCTCTCGAGCAAGTTCCTTTTGGTGGCGAGGTCATTGTGATGGGTGGTGGTTTTGTCAAACTCTGCCGGTGACTCCTCGCGCTTCCCGACCTCAGATCGTTAATGCCACAATCAAGCGTTCTGCTCTCCGGCGGTATGTACAAACTCTGTCGTTGACAGAAAATATGCGAGTGAGGCGGGCAGCAGCAGAGGCAGGTGCTACCTCGCTCAATGAGTTCTTTCAGTACCTGTTACGTGCGGGTAATGAAGATGCTTCACTTGTAGAGCACTATTCAAATGATAGTGCAAATGACTAAATTTCCCTTCGTGAAGAATAGTGTCGTACAATTGACGACATCGATGATATTATTCACACAACGTGGCCAGCTCTGAGTGAGCACGCTCCAATAAATAGGCGTGATTTTGTCCGAAGAGCTGTCCTTGCCCCATGGAACAGCACGGTCAGTAGGCAGAATTTTTTATTAATCGTGTTGTAGTACTATGTGACCAATGAAGTGATACGGAACAATACCAGGTATAGGCTTTTAGTTGGTGGCATAAAACTATTACGCGATGCGGCGAATATCATAGGCCATAATTCTATGAGTCAATATTGCATCTGCCTATGGCATCGTGTAAGGTCCAGCTGATGATAAAAAATTTATCTGTGTGTTGGATGCTCGCGACCCAAGTGATATATTGATCCAAGAAGAGGCTTGGATTGAAAATCTTCTCATCCTTTTCTCTCCTACTGTTCACCCGATGTTTTGTCCTGCAGAATTAAGAAATGCAGCTGTCCAAAGGGTTGACAGGAAGGCCCAGAGTCAAAGAATTAGGCGGGAGCATGTGCGAGCGATATCTGAACGAAGCATTCGAGAATCGCTTAAGAAAGATGATAATTTCGGTCGTGGAGGGTGAGATTACTTCTTCGTAGCAGATCATCATCGGTCTTTTAATACCTGATCTAGCAGAGCAAATCGATAGCAATTTTGATCTCCAAGAATTCTTAACCCAAAATCATTTGCAGGTTCTACATACCTAACTTCCTTTCTTCTTCTAACCGTTAGCAAAATACTAGCAAGCCCAAAGCTTAACAGATCTTGCAGAATCGTTGAAACTGAATCATATGCCGCCAGAACCAGGAGGCTTGACGTCTGTCGCAAATACCGTTAATCGTCAATATGCAATCAACCTGAGCGACATGTGGTCCACCCGGCCGTCCCTTCACAAAGATACTTGAATACGTTCGTCGAATATTGTTACGACTACATCTTGCCTCCTGCAGGGAAGCGAAGCGGTATGAAAGCCTATAAAAAGGCAGAGATGAAGCAAAGGCAAAAAGAGAACGGAATAGCGGGACGAACCCTGGTAATACGGATAGCAAACAGGATCCTGACAAGGTCTGCTACGACACTGTTGTCCAGTTCCAGTATGCTAAATTATTTCCTCTTTAAATTCCTGCTGTTAAATACCTTCGATTTTACGGGATTTTTCCTATGAATCTGCGTCTATTTGAAATTATTCGACGCTACTTCCAGATGAAATCTGCGTTTTCAAGTACGTATCTTTACGTTCATCCAATGCACAAACCGCATGACACAATACAAGGTGCACTATCTTACGTAAACGCTTATGTTTACTTGCTACAAAGAACAGATTTCCTAGGGGCCATACCTAATCCGAACCGCACTTTTTGGAGCCATAACTTTCACAAGCGCACACCCACCGAAACTACCCTAAAACTTATTGATCTCCGGGCCGAGAATTTGGTATGGCTCCTAAGAAAAAGGAAAATGAAATACTTTCGTACTACGTCCTTCGCGAACTGGACAATTGCTGATGCTATAGATTCACATTCTCGCGAACAGCCTGAACGATCAAGCAGGGAGATCAAAGGATTTGTGTGCAAGGATTTGCGAGAGATTGCAAATCAATCTACTGTTCCTGGCAAGATTTCAAAAGCGAAAGAATTGCTAGAATCCAGCAGAAAGACTGGGATGTCCACTAGCACATCGAACGCATCAGAAGTGGTCAAGAACTTTAATGATTTTCGACATTGCAATTTCATGAAATCGACGAACACATACAGCGCAACCTCTCTAATTTCAAAACCCTATAATTTCAAACCCCGGTTTTTTCAAGAAAACTGGGGTCCACCGCCAGAAAACATAGAGTACGTTTTCAAATCCTCTGTAATATCAATTTCAAGCCTGAAAAGGAGGTTGAATCTCTTGTCGGGGGAGGTTTAGTGCTCAAAGCTATACTAATCCCCTTGATCCTTTGCAAAATATGATGTAATACCTCCTCATCAGGAAAATCTATCATTGTGTCAATGCGAAACAGTTGATCTTTTAAGTGGAAATGCAACGTCTCTCTCTCCCGCAGGTTTTGGTGTATGTCATCATTCACAATCTCCTCGTCCCTGTATCAGTGAATATGTCTTATTCAGTTCTTGTATCAACAGTATCAACAGTATCCTCTTCTTCATCACGCCCGAAGCGATACTTGTACCTACTTTCGAGTCATTCTCTTCTATTCTCATTACTGAAATAACGGCCACTGTTTCTTACACCCCGACAATGGCACTTGTTCCAACCGAGAATAGTTTTTCATCAATGGCGGTACTACGGAGAACGCAACGCATATTCACGCACAAGATACCATCCATCATGGAATGCATAGTAGGACAATGCGACAGCGGAGTAAGCCCTGAATTATATACCATTACGAAAGAGAAATCTTCTTTTACATTACATTTACTTGCTTTATTCCATGAACTTTGGCTTCCCAAGCCTTGTATGGTGCTGGTAACAATTTCAACTAGATTCTGTTGGTCTCCATACCATAGTATAATAAATCAATCGATTGGGTGACTATCGATGCTTCTCAATGGCTGCAGCGAGGATCAGCAACGTCAAGAAAATTCTTCCTTGTGGCATGCAAGGGTTCCCTTATATGCGCTTCAATACAATACACGATATTTGCTATGTTTGGCTGTATTGTTGAAAACAAACAAGAGTGCTTTCCATTCCATGAAGTAATATGGCAACTTCACTAAGTGAATTTAACGTGTACGAAGCATAGCAACGTTCTTCGTAGGTCAATGTATGAATTGCTTCTCCGCATGAATAAAGGGAACAGGAAAAACCATAAAGAGTGCATGTTACGATTGAAAAAGCTGTGGTTTTATAAAAAAAAATATTTTCATCGATGTTTCTGGCATCAAAAGGAATAGACAGGGGAAGAGATCATAAGATTCCATATTAATGATGGATAATCCTTGGGAAAATCGGGCAACTTCGGACTCGCTGAATTTTTTCGGTTATAGGTTTGGACCCTACCAATTTGAACTAAGTTGTTGGTACTCTTTCATGTAGACGATTATCTATCACTATAGTTTTCTCATTGGGTGATTGTTGAGCAACATGGTTACAGTTGATCGTGTATTTGTTTGGGAGAACGCATTTCCAATCGTGTTACCGTGAGAGAATTAAGTCCATCGGAATTAAATAAGCGTAGTTTCCCTTAAACAGTAGGATGTATCGTGCGTAAGTAACTAATTACCATAGTATCTTCTATAGAATAAAGCAATATATTTTCCGTAGATGTCGTCGTCTAAAAGAAATAGATGCTGCATTTGTATAAAATGAAAGAATACTTTTGACGGTAGAACGATCAACCGGACAGTGACGCTATGGATTCAGATATGAAACCACGAACCAATAAACGACGATTGTGTTGTAGAATGCGTACGCTTTTGTTCGTATACAAACCCCGTCTCCGGAGACTAGAGTCTATTTAGTAGTTGTACAAATAGTTGCAGGGTTATAGAATAGACAATAAACAGTGAGTCAATGATAAGTAAGAAAAGATGGAAAAAGAAAGGGACAAAGTATGAGTCAAATTCAATTCGTTATGAATCAGTTAGACTTTCTTTTTCTGTTGTTTTTTCGAGCCAGTGACGGTTGGTTTACTCAGCCGCCGCTCAAAAAATTTTACGAGTTCGGTGGTGCCTAGAAAGTTCTTCAGCACCCCGGCTTTTTAATAGGTTCAATTTTTCTCAGCAAAGGACTTGTTCTTCCCTCTCTTTCTTTGTTGATACCATGTATAATTTGGCAAAGGTCACCCGCTCCCGTGTGATTCCCTCTCTCGCTCGCAACGTAAGTCAATACTCTACATAAACAACTCTTTTCTAACCACGTCTCGAATAGCATGGTGCTGTTGCTACCATGGCCCGTTCTTACAGCTCGGGAGTTAATGGTCCTGTCATTGGTATTGACTTGGGTACCACCAACTCTTGTGTTTCCGTTATGGAAGGCAAGAACCCTAGAGTCATTGAAAACGCTGAAGGTGCTCGCACTACCCCCTCCGTTGTTGCCTTCGCCAAGGACGGTGAATTGTTGGTCGGTCAGGCCGCTAAGCGTCAGGTACATAGTCTATCAACATCAAATCTAGGTTCGATTTAACTGATATCATTGTGTATAGGCTGTTGTCAACTCCCAAAACACCGTCTATGCCACCAAGCGTTTGATCGGTCGTCAGTTCAAGGATCCCGCTGTTCAGGCTGATCTCAAGTCTGTTTCTTACAAGATCGTTCCCCACACCAACGGTGATGCTTGGGTCGAGGCTCAGGGTAAGAAGTACTCTCCCTCCCAGATTGGTGCTTTTGTGTTGGGTAAGATGAAGGAGACTGCCGATGGTTTCTTGGGCAAGAAGGTGAAGCACGCTGTCGTTACCGTCCCTGCCTACTTCAACGACTCCCAGCGTCAGGCCACCAAGGACGCTGGTAAGATTGCCGGTCTTGATGTCTTGCGTGTCATCAACGAACCTACTGCTGCTGCTTTGGCCTACGGTCTTGACAAGTCTGGTGACAAGACCATTGCTGTCTACGATTTGGGTGGTGGTACCTTCGATATCTCCATTCTTGAAATCCAAAACGGTGTCTTCGAGGTCAAGTCTACCAACGGTGACACCGCTCTTGGTGGTGAGGATTTCGACTCTCACTTGGTCCGCTATGTCGTTGAAGATTTCAAGAAGGAATCCGGTATCGATCTCTCCACTGACCGCATGGCTATCCAGCGTATCCGTGAAGCCTGTGAGAAGGCCAAGATTGAATTGTCTTCCACTGTCCAGACCGATATCAACCTTCCCTACATCACTGCCGATGCCTCCGGTCCCAAGCATATCAACAGCAAGTTGACCCGTGCCAAGTTCGAGACTCTCGTTGGTGAACTCGTCCAGCGCACCGTTCCCCCTTGCGAGAAGGCCTTGAAGGATGCTGGTATTACCAACAAGGAAGTTGGTGACGTTATTCTTGTCGGTGGTATGAGCCGTATGCCCAAGGTCGTTGAAACCGTCAAGTCCGTTTTCGGCAAGGAACCCAGCAAGTCTGTTAACCCCGATGAAGCCGTCGCCATGGGTGCTGCTATTCAGGGTGGTGTCCTCGCCGGTTCCGTTACTGACATTCTGTTGCTCGATGTCACTCCTCTTTCCTTGGGTATTGAGACCCTTGGTGGTGTCTTCACTCGTTTGATCAACCGTAACACCACTATCCCCACCAAGAAGGCTCAGGTCTTCTCCACCGCCGCCGATGGTCAGACTCAGGTCCAAGTCCGTGTCTTCCAGGGTGAACGTGAACTTTGCCGTGACAACAAGCTTTTGGGTGACTTCAACTTGGTAAGTTTTTAGAGAGAGAAAAGAAAGAGAGAGGGTGATGGGTTGTAACTGATCCATTTCTTTTTGATAGACTGGTATTCCCCCTGCCCCCAAGGGTGTTCCCCAGATTCAGGTCGAATTCGATATTGATGCCGATGGTATTGTCAATGTCAGCGCCAAGGACAAGGCTACTGGCCGTGACCAGTCCATGACCATTGCTGCTTCTTCTGGTTTGAGCAGCGACGAAATCGAGAACATGGTGCAGCAAGCTGAGGCCAACGCTGAAGCTGATCGTGCCCGTCGTGAGACCATCGAGATGGCCAACCGCGCCGACTCCGTCATGAGCGAAACCGAGAAGGCAATGAACGACTTCAAGGAACAGTTGGATTCCACTGAAGCCAACAAGTTGAAGGAGAAGATCGAAGCTCTCCGTGGTGAAGCCATGAAGGCCCAATCCGGCGACGCCTCTGTCAATCCCGAAGAATTGAAGGCTAAGATCGATGACCTTCAACAGAGCAGCTTGAAGTTGTTCGAGATGGTCTACAAGAACCGTGCTGCCCAAGAAAACACCAACAACGAATCTGGTTCCACCGGTTCTGCTCAGTAAAGAAAAAAAGAACACCTTACAGACCAATCGCCGAGAAAATAAAAAGTAGACGTTCATGTAATAGACATTTTTTATCTATATCTTCACACACCCCTTTCCAAAATAAAAACTTGTCCACAACCACCACGTCGAATAAACGTTGTGGACTTCTGTAAATGTATACAAAATACAAACAAGCAGTGTGTCTTTCTTTTCCTTTTTTTTTTTACTCGTCCCATCGCAAAAGTTGATTTGGATAATTGGTTTGTCGTAGAAAGGGAGGACGTGCTTTCCATCGATCGCTGCGACGTTCACGACACGCTCCACAGTACCATTTTCTGCGCTGTTTACCCGTGGGAGAAAAAAGTGATGCCCTGCAAGTCGGTGACCCGCAAACGCGACGCAGTAAATCGCAATGATGACAACGGATAGTCTGCCATCGCGTCATCTCTGGACGATCATTTCGGTTTACTGAAACACAGCAGACACGATAGCATGCTAGACAAAGCACACTTGTACATTGAAGGCATCGACATTGGACACAAGCCATGGTTGTCATGGTGCCACAAGCCTTGCAAGCGGACTTTTCGCTCACCGCCACATTTTTGTAACACAGCTGGCAGGGTTCAACATCCATCTTGACGGAAGCGGTTGGATCGTCTGTCTCGGTGATCTGGATAAACCGGGCCAAGGAATCTGGCAACCATGCTGGTCTGAAAATTTGTTGATCCAGCAAATTGTTATCGCGCGCCACCATCAGCATGCGAGACCGCAGAAGCAACCAAAACTGGTATAGCGCATAGTGATCTTCGCTTAGTTCCTCCAAAGGATGATGATGAGCATGACGGACCGTTTCATCTAGTTGTTCTGGTTGGTAAGCCGTATAAAATGGAAAACTAAGGAGCGTCTGCTTGATTTCACCATAGCAGTACATTTCGTGGCCATAGGACTTGTAATGACGTTCGCTCGGAAAACAACCCCGAATTTCTAATTGACAGAGTTTACGCAACGAGGGAGCATAAACGTCATTCCGAGAACCTAACGCTTTCGGTGGCACACAAATCACACTTTCCTCCTCGTCTTTGAGCGATTTGTTGTCTCTTCTTCGTGTAGCAGCCTTTAGGAGACTCAGAATCTGCCAGCAATCAATCTGAGAACAGTGGGCCACAGACAGATGTTCCAATCGAGGAAGATAGCGCAAAACCATTCCCAATGTACCGAAATCAAGAATTGTGCTGTTATCAAACCTTGCAGTCCGAACCCGAACATGAAAACGGAACGTGACAAGGAAGCACAGCAGGCTGTACAACAGAACCGGGTTAAACTGCACGTGTGGGTCAAGGAACAACGTGTCCCAGAGCCGCGGCGTATCCACCGACAGTTGCCGGAATCGTCCCGAGACAAGTGTCATTCGGTAAAGTGAGACACTGTCAAGTCGATCATAGATCTGAAGAATGATCTCTGTGGGGACCATGTCAAGAAAACAATTGCTAGTTGCCGCTGTATCTTTGGACATAGCTCGATGCAGTTTTCGGATCCATCTCCGGATTGGATGCTTTACATGCATCTTTGAGGTTCCTATAAAAGAGTAGACGGAGAGAAAAAGAAAGGAGTTCGAGAGCAAAACTTTTTCTTTTATATGATATTTTTGTCCTGACTTTATCATTTACTCAATGCATAGAGGCCTCTTTCTTTTTACCAAAAGCTTGGCATACTTGAGAACTCTTATTTACTATCATTTCTTGTCACCTGTTTATAAAGGGTCAGATTGACATACCTACATATCAACCTATCCTATTATGCCATAGTAAAAAAATAGTAGCCTCTCCGTACCGCCTTTTCCAACAGTAATATACCGTTCATTTCATGTGATACATCCGTATGCTCGTCTGCTATCGTCCAAGAAGCAGGATGATTCCTTTTGACGATAGTAATTCAAACTGCATTATGTCTTGCTCTCTTGGCATCTATGCAAACTCAACATGAAAATAAAGCACGCTTGTTTAATTGAAAAAAGGGAAAAAATCAGAGTGTATGAATCAACGTAGATAGTATGGCGTGACGAAGATAGCAACATTCCAGGTCATGACGTTATCGTCAGACTGAAATTTATCATTTTTTCACGTTATCTCAGTACAGACACCCTTTTTTTTATGGCGGTAAGAGATCTTTGCTGTTGATCTGGTTTTTTTTTGTATGCTATTTGGAAGCAAATAGATACTAGATTTGCAATTTAAATGATTAAAAAACGACTACGACTAAAAGGAAGAGCAAAGAGTTTATATATCATCATCTACGCTGTGGCTATGGCAGGAGGGGTCGCTGTCGTGGAAACGGTTGTAGGTGCGGTAACTGGTATCTCCGTCTGTTCTTCTGTGGTCACAGCGGGAGCAGCAGGAGGAGCGGACTCTTCCTCTTCGGGAGCCTGTGCTCCCTCTTCCACTTCAACGTTCGAGGAATCTTTAGCTGCTGCTGGCGCCGCAGGTGCTGCTGCTGTCGTTTTCTTGTCCAAGCGAGGGATCTTTGAGAAGAGTTCCGTCAAGCGACCGAGAGGAGAGGAGGGACGGTCGAGCTCCTTGTTTTCCTCCGAAATAGGGGGAACAGCTTCTTCACTCTCAGCCTGTGCCTCTACAAATGTTGGTGAGACCCCATGGTCTTCATTCTCTTTTTATTTCAGTTACCTTGTTCCTCAGCAGCTGCAGTATCTTGTGTTTGTGGTTCATCCTTGACTTCGGGCCGTTCTTCCTTCTTTTTTCCGAAGATTTTGCTAATGAAGGACTGCCGCTTGGGCTCACAGGCGATAGCAGGCGAATCATTGTTAGCGGATTCGGTCTGTGCTACTTTTTCAGCATCATTCGCCTGTTGAGTTTCCCCAGCCTCCACTGTCTCCGCTCCTTGTTCACCTTTGGCATTTGGCGTTTCTGTGGTAGCAGCAGCAGCCGTGTCACCATCCTGGTTAACGACGGTAGACGTCTCGATAGGCTGTAACTGTTCGATCTTGGGAAGTTCGACAGGACCGGATTCTGCTGTGTTTGCAGGTGCTTCCTCATTCTTTGGAGTTGTGGACTATAGGTAGAAATGTTAGCAAAAATCAACGGCACTTCGTCTATGTCTTTACCTTGACTCGAGAAAAGAGGCTTCCAAATCCTTTTGACTTTCTTCTTTCTGTCACTTTTGGTGGCTCGGTTGTCGCAGCGACAGTGAGAGCAGCCGCGTCTTCTGTCAGCTCTTCTTTTCCAGAACCATCTTCCTTCTTTGTGGCCTTTGCAAATGGATTAAACAGACGTAATTTGGGGCTCGTCTTTCCGCTAGCTGCCACAGCAAGCTCTTCTGTAGGTTGTGGTGTTCCAGCCTCAGCAGGTGACTCCGCAGCAGGTGTGGATTGTTCCTGGGCAGCGGCTTGAACCTCGGTTTCGTCTGTACGTGGCTGCTCCGTTTCTGCCACAGTCTCTACCTGCGTTGGGTGCGTCGTTTGATCATCTACGGGGCCAGAAGACATTTTTTTTTTCCACGTAAGAAGATTGAAAGAAAGAAGGGCAGAGAGAAAGTAAAAAAAAGGGAGACTGCAACATGCTCATAACCTACAGTTCAGTATTTATACAGCAGACCGCGTCAACAAGCTTGATTTCAACACGAGTATCATAAAGGGGGTATGCGTAGCACAAACATCTGCAACTATTCAACTACCTGGCATGAATCATGTTTTGCTCTCTCTCTTCCGATAGCGTAAAAAAAAGTGATTTGCTCAACCCCCGATTACTACGTCGTGCGATCAACTTTATGCTACATCTGTCCTTTTAGCTTATTTGATCCTAAAGTCCTTCAATTTCAGTTTTTCGTGGACGAGCAATCACCTTCATGTTTATTTTATTGCTATTATTATTTCCCCAAGATCACATCATTGTGCATCGTACAGGTTTAACGTGTCATGCCTTGATAGATAACACTAGAAAGACGTGTGAGCGAATTCAATGCTTAGCTGCAAAACAATCAAGCGACAAGATGCAGATAGTCTTGCTGTCACCCGATTTGAAAATTCTGAGAAGATTCGTAATCTACCACTTGCTACCTTATAGGTGTAATTCATTGTCTGTGAGCAGATGTCAAGTAGGGATATCTAAACTATTTTAAAGACGACCCTGATGATGCAGTCTCTCCCGTTTTCCAAACCTCGTCTCAGTGTGCGGACCTCCCTTTCGGCCGTCAATCCCCAATCTCCGTAGGATGGAACAACGTGTTTAAACGTCCACGTGCTGGAGCTCATCACATCCACTCTCTATCTCTCTCTATGCGTTCGGTTTTGGATACCATTCCTTGTCAATTGCTATATAGCTTACTTCGTTGGTTGTTATACATATTGGTGTCAGTTGTTTCTATGGAAGACGCAGTGTAAGATGATCATTCGCGTCATCATGGGGTAGGCTGAAAGAGGAGACTGGTTATCCCTGTAACTAAGGTAAAAGTATAACCGGAAAGGGAATGAATCACCGTAAAATAACCCCACATCTACATTGAGCGGTAGAAATCCAGCTGTTTATCTCCTATTCTGCAATGCATTGATAAGCCATGTGCCCGCTCCATGCGACATGACGGGTTTCTACACACGATGGAAAATAGACAAGCGAAAAGGTAACTGCTGGATACATAGAGCACGGATAAAACACGGAGACAAAAGGTTTTTATATAAAAAAGGCTTTATGCCTAATTGAAGGAAAGACCGTGCTAAACAAAATAACCACGACCGATCGATCGCGCACATTCCACACGCTGTGTAACGGATGTCTCATGGATACACTAGCTGCACATCAGAGATCATATCTCTTTTTCTGAATTCAGTTAATTGGGATTAGGAGCATGAATGCTTAGTCGATTGGAGAAACGATGCAAAATGAACCTTCTGCTGGTTCAAAACTTTAATGGACAATAAAGACGCTGTTCCTTACCGATGTGTCTCGATGACGACACTTCCTGTTATTTCACTACTCTCCATCACCAGGTAACGACGGGTCAGGTTGTTACTATCGATGATTACACAGTATGATTAAAAAATGTGTCAGTTGATCGTTTCCGTAATGACTATTTACAACGCATATCTTCTGTAACACTTACAGTTGTGGCGACGGGTACAGGACCTCAAATGACCAAATAAGGACATTGCTTTTGGGATTCGATCGGGTGCCTCTTAAACAAAAGTGGCATACACCCTTGTGCGGAGAAGGAATACAAGCAAAATTACCAAAAATGAAGTAGATGTGGGGGAAGACAACTGAGGCAAACCAACCAAATGGCGTCTTCTTGAAAACAGTCATTGTCTTATTTGAGTTACCATGAAGACCTCAACTAAAGCTCCTTCACCTGTATTTCCGTCAAAACTTTGAGCACGTTATCTCAATGCATGAGTAAATTGTTTAAAGCGAGTACAACATACAAAAATAAATACAAGAAATTATTTTGTAAATATAGTCATTTTTCATGTCAGTTCTGCAACACTGCCCTTCTCCAAAAGATAAATGATTAATGATTTGATAACGCCTCGAGCGGTTGTACGTTTCAGGTTAGTTTGTGAAGAACTCAAAGTATATGTCTGATACACTTATTTGTTACAGTAAATTGCTGCTAATTAAAACCATCTGAAACCTTGTCTTTTTATTATTATTATTATCGATGGTTAGGCAAGAAATGCGGCTGTTGCTTACACAGCATGATGTAAAAAAAAAGTGTACTGTGTTCCTTGCCTATCATGTCAAGACTATCAAACCTCTTGAACGTTCAGATCAATATGGAATATAGTTTTGGTTACGTTGATAGTATAAATTTGTGATTATCATCACAGAGTCAGAAAGATGTTTTTTTGTCTTTTTTTTACACTGATGAACTTAACTTCAGGATTTGATAGGAACGAATTAGATTACTCGTTAGTTACGTTTCGGAACTGAGTGGAAATAACCTCGAAAATAGAGTTTGTCCGGTGACCTTTTCAAGGGGAGAGTATGGCTCGTTGTAACACACGCACCTTGTGCCTTTGTGATGATCTGTTATAGCTTTGTTTCTAAAGGAATAATAATAATAAAAAGAAAAACCTGTTTGAGTAAAAGATGAGTAAAAGTCAATGTAGCCGCGGGTCAGACACTCAAATTGATGCATGCAATGGCGGAATTACAAAAGGATTATCAAAGTTTTATCTTTGGGAATCAAACACTGAACAGTATGGAACAAAGCGATTGCTTATTATTTGTTCTCCTGGATCCGACTTTTCCGATGTAGCCATTTATTCACACACACACACACACACACACACACATAACAACAACAGAATACTGTAAAAAAGAAAACGTGATTTCTATTTTTATTCGTTACGTAGGTAAACTATGTTGGTTCAGGAACGCAGATAACTGTGTGTACGGAATGTTTAGAACAACGTACGCTAAACAAAGCGTGCCAAGGTTCTGAAAATCACTCGTTCGTCCTGGCGCAATTCAGTCGTTTGCTGTTGGATACTTTTCGATCTCCGAGGTATCGACGGTTTGGGACGGGAAATCCCGAAAAGGATTCATTGAACCCCCCAAATCTTTTCCACTTCTCCAAATTTGGATTGCTCCCTTCGGACTACTAAAATTTGCTATCTCCTGAAGCTTTTACCATTCAAACATGCTATCCATACGCTTGCTAGTGTCGCCCAAAGACTTCTACCTCCTTAGAATTCCTGGGAATTCATGTGAAAGTTCGTATCAGAAGCGAAGAAGCAGTACCTCGTTGGACCTTTCAACTTCGCAGTCGTGAACGAAGCGGCACAAATGGTGGCAACCAGCTGATCGATGGCGCTCATTCCTCCCATTGGCAAGGCCCATGACCATCGATTCAACATCAAGCCAACACAATTACTCTGAAGCAAACTTATACACGTTTATTCATAGACATCATTAGACGCCTCGAAGAAAAAACGGCACTAAGTCTTCTGGAGTCTCGGGATGTGCGCCTATTTTCAATTATGAATAACATATGAAAGGAGATGGATGTAGTCCAACGGTTCCTAATATAATATATTTGTTCAAACCACACATCTCTTTAGGACATGTGCCCTTATGAACGCGTCTGTCACATAGGAAATGCGAAACCACATTCTATGCCCTACATCATATCAAACATATTCCGGTAACAATCTTGCATGGAAGTGAATGACGCTTTGGTCAATGTGTTGAATATATAAACGTTTGACAAGTGTCGCGGCAGATACAGCTATGAGCATTCGTCGAGGAGCTTTTGGCGACATTATTCATTTTCTCAGGTACCAAAGTTGCGGCTGCCATTGGCCAATGCCTTTAACCTGTAAACTTCCACTTTCAGTTATGGCGGGCCTTGTATGATTTTCAGACGAATAAATCGTGTCTCGCTAGCGATCAAGATTTCACGGTATGTCACTCGTCGAGTTGACTGCACAATTACGACAAATTGTGGCGAAATTTGATCATTCGTCTTTGTGTTATTTGTGATGTGCTTTGGTCCGCTCAAGTCAGCCCATACCCGGCAGTCCTTCTTTCTCCATGTTCGCATTGGCTGATGCTGATCGTAGAAAAGGACACGTCGGCGTACCTTTGCACTTAACTTATTAAGAAAATGAGAACAATGGCTCGTTGTGCAGGATAGAAGACTTAGCGGGGCAGACCATATTCTCCTTATGAACAGAGAAATATCGAACAGGATTGTCTCTCAATTTGCAACATTGCTAGCATCCATTAACCCTTCTTCCAATAAATCCGTAGCATCAACAGTGGGAGTCGCTTTTAAGTGGTTAAAGACATGTTTGAAAAGCTGGACTTGTTTACATCATTTTGCATCGTAAGATGTGTCTATTAAGGCGCTCCGATAAAGCCGTGGCTCCCAAGGATATGATACCGGCTTTTGTGTAAAAAAGGTTGAGCTTTCATGCAGCAGGCCAAGAACACCGGTATTATTTCTTAATTCTGGTTGATCATGCCACTTCTGGTGAAATGACCTGAGACCATTTTCACGTAATAGATGAACCTGCTTTTCTTGCAGGTATGCATGGAAAAAGATTTGATACGAAAAAGCCAATAACCCAAATTTGGATATGCGGAAAATGTTTTGGGGGGACTTCTCCAGAAAAATGTGGACTTCGGGTAGTCTTGACTTTAAAGCACCGATAAAGTTATGTGGGGCAAGACGGTCACTTTTGAATATCCGCCACTACATTATTTACCCCGCGTTTTTTCGTCCATCCTTTTTTTTACCCGTTTCCGCTTTTCCCCAGCAGAGAGAAAGAGACCTGAAGGGCCCATTTTATTGATCTTGTTCTTTTTTATTTTGTAATGGCACAGTATCCATCCTCAACGATGCCTACGTGCGTTACGCAACTGCCATCTGTTGACAATGAAAAGGAACAACAACATCACCCAATGTTTCAAAGTTGGTCGACGGGAGTGCCTTGTGCCATGTCTTTGGACTATCATCAGGAGGCGGTACCTGTGCACCAATCAGATGATGTCTCGGCGTCGTCGTCGTCGTCATTGTTGTCCTCCTCTTCATCAACGCCTCCCACTTGGGTAACATCACCCCCAAACGAATTACAGATGTTACGGGACGAGCCGATGCGAGACATGAACATGGATGCGTCCTTTCTGGAGCAAATGTTACAACCGACATTCGATCCAATGACAACAGCAGTGTCAGAACCATCTAATTTTGTGTTTCATTATGACCCTGCCGCCGCAGATCAACAGCAACAACAGCGGATTGACGCGGCTGCACAGTCGTTTATGATGCCTTACAGCACAACTTCATCGACAATGACTACATCTGCGAGTAACCATTCTCTTTCGTTTTTGGACTCAATCAAGGAAGAAAAGCCATCCGATGAAGCGTTTGATTTCTATAAACTCACCACCAGCAAGGCTCACACGATGTCATTCTATCCCTCCGAACTTGTTGTGGTAGGTGAGGATTTTATTTCCCATGAAAATAAACAAAGGAAAGAAAAAGAGATACCCACACACCCACACACATACATATATATACCTTTCTTTTTCTTCTTTCTTTATTCTTTATAATGATGATGATGGTTGTTGACTTTACGCTTTCCTTGTTATAAAAAAGATGCCCGAAAACAAGCCATGGGAAGCAGACAAAAATTTGATGCCATCAACAATGCCAGACATGTCTCTTCCAGTGGTGCCGTCTCCACCAACATCGCCTAATGCTTCCTGTACTTCAACCGACTCATCACCAGCGATCACACCGATGTATGGGGCCATTTCCAACCTTTCGATTCGCTCAAACATGCCACTCGCTATTCATCAGGGTTCGTACCTGACGAAACCAGGTATTCTTAGTCCACCACCGCTATCTTCAGGTGACAATGAACGAAACGGCATGTACGGTCAGGAAGGAGACCACTTTTCTATGGATTTCCATCGAGCTAGTCTAAAAGCAACAGCAGCCACAGCGAGAGTGAGACAAAGTGCTGCCCACGCGACCAAAATGAAACCATGGATCCAGAATTATCTCCAAGCTCCGGATCCTATCGCCATCGGCGAACGCCTTGTCATTGTCATGGTAATATTTTATCCTTGGTCATGTGGCCCTTCGATTTATCTTAATTTATCTTTTTTTTGTCCATAGACAAGCAAAGTAGCGCAAAAAAGTTATGGCACTGAGAAAAGGTGATTAAAAGAACGACTAGGCTATGCAGGGAAAGGTCTCATTTTTTTTTCCTGTTAGGTTTTTGTGTCCACCTCCAACGACACTTCTTGTTGGTCCGTCCTGGTGGCCACAGCCTTCTTTGGACGGTAACCTGTTACAGGATCAGACCGCGGCGGATGGTGGGTCTGTTAAGCTCACCATCTCCATCGCGGGTGAGTCGACATCGCAAACAGGTCAGGTGGAATGGTATACCGCTTCAGGCGCCAAGGTGGGACAGACCGGCACATTCAAGTCTCAGCCGCAACAAGAGGGTCATCATAGCCGGTTCCGGGGCTCGGACTCGAAAAATGACAGTGGTGATTGGTTCCACAACCAACAGCAGGAACCTGTCACAGCGGGCAAATGTGTATCCAAGCATCTGTATATTAATGACGCGGACGAGAAACGAAAACGTGTTGAATGTCTTGTACGTGTCCAACTCGCCAACGGCCGCTTCCTGGGGACCCTCGCCAGTCGAGGCATCAAAGTCATTAGCAAGCCAAGCAAAAAACGTCAGAGTGTTAAGAACATGGAATGTAAGTTCTTTCCACCAGTTTTATGTTTTCTCACGCCACGTATTCGACAGTGTGTATCCATCATGGAAGTATGGTCTCTTTGTTTAACCGTATCCGGTCACAAACAGTGTCGACAAAATATCTTGGCGTTTCAACAGCCCGCTTCGCTTACCCCGGTCAGCCCCAAGCAACCAGCAAGAGCAACAACGAAGGCACTTGCTTTGTCGCCCGCACTGATTCATGGGATCCTTTTATTATCTGGATTGTCGATACAGCGCGATCAAGTGGTGAACGTAATGCAAACGAAACTGCAGAAGATTATATCGGTCATAACACCTTCCTTCGCAATGTACCTTACCCCCCCCCGCCGGCAGTGGCGTTAAAAAATCCTACCAACGAACCGATAGCTATTCATTACAACCAGCATGTTGTACTTCAATGCTTGACCACCGGCCTAGTCAGTCCTGTAATGATTATTCGTCGGGTGGACAAAGCATCCACCGTTTTCGGCGGCTCTCGGAGCTTGGACGATAGTATGGCGTGTGGTGGTGAATGCGGCGATGAAACGTTAGGCGACCCCGTATCACAGCTGCATAAAATTGCCCTTCAGATTGTTCAAGATCCACTACAGGCAGCGCAGCATCGCAACCAGAAAAGCTTTCACCCCTCTTCCAGCGCCAATATCGTCGATGGAATGATGGAATCCCTGATGCCACGATCTGTACATCCCGCCACCTATCTTGCATGTCTCAACGATATGGTCGGTATGCATAAAAGCACAGAGCAACGACGCCCCATCGAACCCACCATCCGGGAACAGTTTGCCTACGATCCTTCTTGTGGTCAAGGTGGCGGTGGCAAAGCTGTCCGCAAACGACGCGTATCGGCCAATGCACCTGATCATCTTCTTATTCCCCCACGCAAACTCGTTTCATCCACGTCGCTTACAAGCCTGCAAGAATCGGGAAAATCACGGGCAACAACTGATCTCGGTATTCGACGACGAGTGAATAGCGTGAACGAGCAAGGCGGTCTATATTATGAAAATGACCATCTCTTTACGCGAGCACGATCCGCATCGATTCCTGATGCTCGAAGATTCGATATGAATACGACGAATCCACTAGCAGGATACGGTGCCTACTGGTCAGAAGACGTATCCGACGCTGCTGTTTGGACAATTGTCGGCACAAGTAAGTCAATTCTTTTTGTTATGTTGTTTCTGGTACTAATGCCTCTTTCAAGGTTGTGTGATCCATCGATTTTTGGTACCTGACGAAGCAACGACAGGACCTTTTTCAGCTTCATCAACCCTGTTTCCTTCCTTATCCTATTACACGTTGAATACGTCCGGTACAAAAGAGCAAATACTTTCATTGCATGGAGAATATTTCTCCAGAGATCTCCAAATCTGGTTTGGCGATGTCAAGGCACCCTACACAGAATATCGAAGTCGTGAGCATCTTATTTGCGGCGTTCCTCAGGGTGGAATGCCACGATTCCCGGTTCCCATCTTGCTGGTCAGAGGGGACGGTGTGATTATCAAAACGGATAAGATGTTTCCATCTCATTAGTTTATACTATCATTTGTTCCTTTTGCTTGTTTATTTTTTTAACCACCCTTTCCTTCTTTTTCATTTACTTTTCTCCACCTTCCCCTCAAAACGAAAAAGTTCCCAGTATGATTCCTTTCCTTGTATCTATGGATGACTCCTCTTTTCTTCCTTTTTCTATTTGTGAAAAAAAACCACCTTATGTACGCACGGCGACTTCCTTTTTATCTGTACTTTATTATACTTCTTTTTTCTTCTTCGTCCTCCTTACATGAACCCCCATGCCATGTTACTGTAAAACAATAAATCCAACCTCCATATGATAGCGGCTTCCACAGAAGAAAGAAACTAGAAACGGAATCGACACATCATGTTCATGGTAGTTACGCATTATTCGGATCAGAAATTGTTGCTACGTAGTTTACCAGGGTGTGTTGGTAAGTCGATCCGTATTCCGCTGGTTTATGCAGAAAGGCAAAATTTATGCAGCATTTTTGCACCGTCTGATACCTTTTGGCATTACGATTGCTATTACGATAGAGATGTACCATGACTATCCTTAAACCGTGGCACCATTCCAAGCTATGAAATTCAGAAACAGATAACCAAATAACACCATGTTCTCACTTCCGTATGGACGATTGATAGTAATTCCAACGCTTCTGCCTTTAACAACACAAGCATCTTGTACGCCGTGACACAGTCTATTTTGTGCATGGTATATTTGTGCTGGTTGGGGAAAAATTCTGACCTGATGTGCCATTGGTTGACATGTCACCATGTGAAATTTGAATTGGATGCCTTCGATAACAGGCTGCATAGTTCTTATTTTTTTTCTTTTTGAAAAACTAACATCAGGATCACCTTGAAGATATCCAGAGACTCCGTTAGTGACACAAAGAAGAGCGGAGGAAAACATAAAAACCCAGCAAGACCAGAGAAAAAAAGCTACAACGGCTGATGAATGCAGTAAACATATGTTATTTGTACAGCATGCGAAATTGATATGTCAGTTTTTTTTCCAATATACAAGAAGATCAGCGAACGCATACGTTATCAATAGAGTCTTGCTTTTGGGAACGCACGAGCTCCGGCATATCCGATGATTCCAACGTACTGCAAGTCGATATTTTCCGAATCGTATTCTGCTCGAAGCAACTTGATCAAAACGTATTTTCCAGATCTGAAACATGTGGCCTCGTTGAAATGCAATGAAATCATCACTACAATCCCTTTTTTCTTTCATTTCCTTTTCTTTTTACCTGTCCTTTAAATCTACCGTTACTTGCTTGTCATTGGATACCCTGAACCATGCCACTGGATCTGTGTCATCTTGATTGTTACTACGAGACATGTACTGTTCGTAATCTTTTCTGGTAAAATGGTCGAATGTTTTTGTATCTGAAAGGTACAAAGGTCAGGCGGACAAGAGAAAAAAATTTCTGATATGAAACCCTACTTTCAACATCGATCATATCATGTGAAATAAATATCATGCCTTCCTTGCCTAAATACATCCTTTTTGTCAGGTCATACTTTTTTGTCAACTTTGCACTTACATGGTGCTGTGAAACTGGTGTGATGACGAGAATATGATAATGAAAAAAAGGAAGGGAAGTGCTTCAGTTTCAGATGCTTCCATTTGCAAAACATTACCCATGTTGTGGCGATTTGATTACTATTTGCGATACTACACAGCTTCGATCTGTCGTTAAGCCGCTTTCCAGCCATCCACAATACTTTAACAAGATATTAATGGTGCCATTTCTCCCGGAACTATGCAAGATCAGTGGTCTGTGCGCAACATCAATGTTTTTCATTGATTTACCAGTAGACACTACTGTCATTGCGTAAAATGTTCTCAACACCATAGTAGGAACTGATTAAGGAGAGACAAAATGGAAAGAGTAGGGGTGTGCGTTCATATAAAGTACCATTGTTAGGGGGTTTCATGGTAAAAAACCAAGTAAGACACATCTTTACCTGTACCGTCCACCATCATCCATAATGACCTCGAAATCGAGTAAAGAATTGTCTGATTTTGTGCGTTGCGATGTACTCCTTCCGCAAAGGGATGACAGATCCACTGCCGCCTCGGTGACACAATTATGATTATTGTGTAGCAATTCACGATTTATTTGGTCATGCCTGTTATCCTCTTCAGACTCAAACTGAGTCTCTGGACGAGAAAAAGGGTCTTGCCGTCGTAACCTAGGAATGCGAGGTGTATGACGAAGTGCTCGTTCTCGCAATGACGCTCGGCTATAACGTGATTGAGGCAGAGGAAGTGGTGGCGATGGTAGCAATGAAGCCGACGAAATCAAGCTAGGACTTGGATTGCTTTCGCTTTGCGAGTGAGCGTTGTCTTCTTCCTCAAGCACAGCATGTGTACCGTTTGGAGAAGAAAAGAAAGTAATCGATAATGGTCTGCTCCTTTCAAAGGTAGAATAAGAAGCTGTAGGTGACATTGTTACCAGACACAACCAAATAGAGGAAAAGAAGAAGAAGAAGAAGAAATATAATATGTATTTAAAAAAAAGGAGGAAGAGAAAAGGTTAAATGGCACACAGTTCAATATGGAAGCAAATGCGTCGTGACTGGTTTATTCATGCACTTGTACCTCTGCGAATCAAGTACTGCACTTCCACTTCTTTTGTTAAGGGTATCACCCATCGTTCATAGAGTTCTACAACTGCTTCGACAGGGATACGCAAAAGGGCACTTGTTCCTTCTTGCTCCTGATCTAATGTTTGTCCATAGACAAGTGCTTTTCTTCGAAGACGATCCAATAATTTCTTTTCCACTTCTCTGTTTGTTAACAATTCGTAGATGCCTTGTCGATCATTGGCTGCTGCCAAACGGGTGTATTCCTCTGGGTTTGATCGAAACTTTGACTCCGCAATAAATTTACCTGATACGAAAAAGATAAGATAAAACGAAAATCGGGAGTGGAGCTTCTTTACCATAATGGATGCGTCGGCTCAACGCCTGAAGGCATTCTATATCCTTTGTAGCTGAACTTCCATAATTGCTATCGTCCCTATCCTGACAAATCACTGGAACAATCGACTCGATGTACATCTTTAGAATATCGCTGTTCACATTAATATCGTTTGGGAACAAAAATTTTGGATAATCGATGGCTGGCAGGATGGGCTCGGGTAAAGGTGATGTAAAAGCGTATTCATCAGGACTATGGTACATTTAGCAATGAGAACGGATCGAAGGACCCCTACAAACCTTGTGTATCTGCGCACCTTTGCTAGAACAAGAAGACTGAGCCGAAATATGTCATTCTGCCTATCAACCTACCATGGACCTTCTCCGTTTCCCATAAGAAAAATTCCAGGAAACTTCGTTCACCTGTCGCCCCATTGAACTGCAATGATCCGGGAGTATAGATGCATTTGTTATGAGCAAACTGGGCACGTTCAATGAGAGCTGCATCGTGATTTAGAAGATCGCTCCTCGCAAGTAACAATCATTATATAGCTACCGAAAATAATAGTGTCTTCCAATCGCACTAGTGTGGTTCGTAATTTGTCGAGGGTGAAGGGATCTTCAGCTGTAAAGTTGCTCATGATTCTAAACAAAACGTCTTAAGAAGCAAAACCACGCGGAGCGCGTCGGTGCTCCCTTTTTTAATTTCGTCTTTTTTCAGCAGCCCGATTGGTCTTGCGGCCGTTTATCCACTGGGCTTTTCATCCGGCAGCAACTCCGATATCAGACAGCTTGAACAAACGTAGTCGACCACAAACAAGAGGGACGTTAGGAACCTGTTTCTTATACTTAAGCTATTGATGAACAGGTTTGCAAGTCATCTTTCTAGAAGATCTCGGTTTATTGCCGAAGATCAACTTTGCGTCTGAATGATCACAATACGGTACACCAGCGGTGACCGCGTCCTGACACCGACTTGCTAGGAAGAAATGTATCCCTCCTTTTTCCTTGCTTCAATATTAGAAAGCCCAGCTAATAACATCTGGCTATCCAAATCCTCCCTTTCTTTGCCATATGGAGCTACCACCACCAATGCCGGTATAATATGAGAATATCCTCGTGCATTTTGCTGTTGTAGTGAAATGTACACCTTTCACGGCTGCAGGTCTATAGGTAGTGATGAATGACGGATGATACACTAACTGATCTCCTTTGCTTTGCCGGAATTATAGTTTCTATTTCCGCGCAATTCTTTCTTGTATCCGGGCGTTGCGCTTATTTGTTATCAGATTATTGTGAACCATCAGGGTGACCATCTACTCCGCTTCATAGCGATTGGAGGTAGGTCAGGGATCGTCATGGTCTAATGCTACAACGATCTCCGCCTTCATCTTTTGTCTAAGCATTTGTCAGTTTCAGCTAAGCCCACGCCTTCCTCTTCTTTTCCATAAAATAGTCTCAGCACTATCTAGCCCTGTGCTAAGGAAGGAATCGAATATGGGTTTATTTGTATGGAAATCGGCAACAAGTTCATAGCTTGGTTACATCACTTTGGCCCCTCGATATGATAGAGGCAAAATTCATGTAGATCGTATTATTCATGGTTAGTAAATCGGATTAGTATGCGGAAATCAGTTTAGCCCTAAGGGCATTTTCCTGACATTTACGGATAAAGCACACCGTGCAATAATATGTGGCGCCAGGAGAAGGTAGGAGGCTAGCTTCTGGGAGCGGTCAATTTGCAGGACTTTTCCTATGAATTTGCGTCTGTTTGAAATCACTCGGCGTTACTTCCAGACGAACACTGCGTTTTGAAGTACGTATCTTTACGCTTATCCAATGAATAGTTCACTCTCGGACAATTGCAGTTTGTAGCAGAGTACTTCATGTTTACAGTGATAAATTTTTGAGTATCCTATTGGAAAGCATAAAAATCTCTTACGAAACTGAATTGTTCCAACTAAAGCAGTACGTCCTTTTGACGTTGAGACGATCCATTGCATCAGTGAAAGGTTTCTTTATGCCTTAACACGAGGTATTGAAACGTTTCTTTCTAGCAGTCCCGGTAAGGACGTCAATTGATTACACCTACAAGGCTATTCATGTTTTCTGTCTGCTGTTCGGGCTGCATGACCTCTGACCCAAACAGTCTTGGCCGTGTGTGTAACTTACATCCACACTTAAGTAAGTAAACGTTGTCATAACCCAACATCAGTGATCTTTCCCTGATAGATCGCCAGACGTCGGATCGCTTCAAGCCCTCTGCAGATCGTCCCACAATCGGCCACTCATGGATGCCGACGGCCCCTCCACCCGTCCCCACCGCTTCGGTGCGAGGCTGGGTCCCCGAGTTACCACAGGATTACCTCTTTGGGGGCTCAGATATCAAAGCATCTTTCATTTACTGACCATGAAATTATTTTTTATGCTGCCCGAGTAAATTTTGCGTCCAGAGGAACAAAGTTCATGTAGATTGATTAATCTTCTGACATAAAATTGAGGTACTAATCACCGCATATTCAATTCTTCTTTAGCACTAAATTTGCTCTTCAGAGACGCAAGATTTACTTAGAGTAACGTAAAAAATAGGTGAAAATTTGTATTTTTATTAATGACCGTAAGTGCTTCGTTGTTTAACATGTCCATTCTGGCCTGGTCTCGTAGATAAAGCAGAAGAAAACCTTGCGAGCAAAGGGAAAAAGGCAAAGCTACGGTATGCGATCTATGGGAAAGGGGGAAGCATAGAAATAATTCAATAAACAGTACAAGGTACTGCAGGGAACTTGAAGGGTTACAATGTCCGACAATTTATTGTGACCGTAAGCATGTATATCTATCCATCTATCTAAGCGATCGTAGAGAACGCCACCACAGAGAGACGATTTGGGAACAGATGCCGTAAGGCTGAACAACACAGAAGATACTTGATTTGATGTGACAATGTCTGTCCCTCATGTGGAAGGCTAATATCGCGTCAATTGCTGGCTGACACGAAATTTTCATCAAGGAGAACTGCCATGCAATTACTGGCCCTTATCTGTGTCATCATGCTACTAGCATACTGTTTATTGAATCACTTTTTACGCTACACTAAATAAATCTTGCGTCTCTGAAGAGACGTACTTTGAGTGTGGGCATAAAGCACTAACACGGCCAAGACGGTTCGGGACAGCGGTCATGCAGCCTAAACGGCATGCAAAAAAAAATGAGTGATTCTGGATATGTAATAAAAGGTTGACATCCGCACCGGGGATGTTTGTACCAACAGAGCCAAAGAAGAAGAAAAAGAAGTGGTCTCTTTAAATATGCATCACTTTCCGTTATCTGAGACACCCTTTTCATGTGAGATAAAAGGAACCTATCTTCAACGCACTTTTTGCATGAGATGATGGAATCCTGTTTCTGAGTCAAAAGAACCCGATCAGTGATTCACCCCTTTGCATGAAACGATGATACCTTATCACGGACACCCCTTCCGCGGGAGATAAAGAAAAGTACCTTTCACACGCCCTTTGCATGAAATAAAAAAAAGCCGATCACTGATTCACGCTTTGTACGAGGCGATAGGACCCTACCTTTGAATCGAGCCCTATCTTCAACACGTCATCTCTACGAGACACAAACGCAACATGGAAGAGTATGACACGCAAATCATAACATCGGATGAACGTAAAAATACGTACTTCGAAGTGCAAAGTTTATCTGGAAGTAACGCCGAATAATTTCAGATAGACGCAAAGTCATAGGAAAAACCTTGTAGTTTCCTAAATTGTAACGAGACGCTCAACCTGATAAGAAAGAGTTACTTCTCGCTGCTCGATATTGAATCTATGTATGATGTTGATGGCAAGTGGATCTTGCTGCGATCAGTTGAGATCGAGACATCACGAAAATCTATCCGAGATCTTTTCCATTTTAGTGGCTGCGCGAGTAAGGCGTGAAAAAACAACACCACCTGATTTGCTTCATTCTCCCATTGAATGGGCTAGACAGTATCTATAAATGGAATTATACCTTAGGTAACAGGAATAGCCTTCATCGTGATGGAAAAGGGAGCCGGTCATTCTATAAGTCATTACAACAGCAACTCATGCATCCAGCAATCCAGAAAAGTATGCACGTACGGCGAATATTTGCTGCAGATGTATGCAGCTGCATATGTTCATTTTTTACGATGATGTGATATCTCAACATGCGAACAAGTAATGAGTCTTACTTCCCCGATAACGGATGGCAGGCTAGGGATGACATGCCAAAGGGATAGGAGGTAGATGTCACTGGAACCGTAGTTTCCCGGATTTCCGTTGGTAAACATCATCTTACGATGAAAGCGGAGGTCGAAGATGAGAAAATTTCGACGTTTCACACCTCTCTTCAACATAGCCTATGCCGCCCAACGTACAGCCAGAAGACCTTGAAACTCGTAAAATTATTACAGAGGAACAACTTCAGGCACGTCTGAAACAGGGCGATTGCTTGTTTGTCTATGAATCCAAAGTCTACAAGGTCGACCGATTCCTGGCCAAGCACCCTGGCGGAGAGCTGGCCATTCGCCATGTGCTTGGCAAAGATGTCACGGACGAAATTCGCTCGCTGCATCCGTCTTATGTTTATGAACGTATGCTGCGTTCCTTTTATGTTGCCGATTACCTTCCTGAATTTGCGCAAAGAGCATCCACCGTCAAAATCACCAACTCAAGCAGTCAGGATAACGATGTCCAGGCGACGTGGGAGGGCGGCATGACCGTCAAAGCTTTCGACGACGCGATCGAACAGTTGCACCAAACCCATGCCGAAAATCTAGCTGCACATCGTAAAGCCCCAGTAGACTTGGATCTCGTACGCGTTCGCGAAGCGTTTCGGCGACTGGAGCAGGAAATCTCAGATCGTGGCCTGTTCCAGTGCAACTACTGGTACTACGGCAAAGAGTGTTGCAGATACATCCTCTTTATTTACCTTTCACTATGGTTTGCGCTTGCTGGCTCTGAGACATGGCATTATCTGCTCAGCGCTGTATTTATGGCCTGTTTCTGGCATCAGTTGGTGTTCACTGCGCATGACGCTGGTCACAACGGAATTACAGGCAAACTGGAGATCGATCACATCATAGGCGTCCTAATTGCCAACTTTATCGGTGGTCTAAGTCTAGGCTGGTGGAAAGACAATCACAACGTCCATCATATCGTCACAAACCATCCTGAGCACGACCCAGATATCCAACATCTGCCATTTTTGGCCATCACCACCCGCTTTTTCAACGACCTCTATTCGACATACTACAAACGCGTATTGAAATTTGATGCACCTGCACGTTTCTTTGTCAAATACCAGCATCACCTTTACTACCTCATCCTGTCCTTTGGTCGTTTCAACCTTCACAGGCTCTCCTTCAACTACCTCTTTTTCGCGCCGCGCGTCCGAAACCGCGCCCTCGAACTTTCTGGCATCTGCGTCTTCTTCATCTGGTACAGCTATCTGCTGTCCTATTTACCCTCGTGGTCTATTCGCATAGCGTACATCTTCATCTCCTACATGCTCACCTTCCCACTGCACGTACAAATCACGCTGTCTCACTTTGGCATGTCGACGGAAGATTTTGGACCAAAAGAACCGTTCCCTGCGAAGATGCTGCGAACAACCATGGATGTTGACTGTCCAGAATGGTTCGATTGGTTTCATGGTGGTCTGCAGTACCAAGCTATTCACCATTTGTTCCCTCGTTTACCACGTCATAACCTTCGCAAGTGCATCCCTCTTATCAAGGATTTCTGTGAAGAAGCAGGCCTGCACTATTACATGTACAACTTCTCTACCGGCAATGGCGTGATTCTCGGTGCGTTGAAGGCTGTAGCAGACCAGGTTCATTTGATGAACGACGTAGCCAAGTATAATGCTGGTGTCTGGTCTAATGAGCATTAATCTATCGAAAATAATAAACGGAGAACAAAAGAAGGGGGAAGAAACCGATTGGTCCTCATAAAGGTGGACGAGAACAATGAGGTTGTGGCACATTTGCTCCCTTTTTGTTTTTTCTTCCCAGATGATGATCATACAAAGGTTAAGATCCACTCACCCAATTCAACGAATTCATCTGTGGAATGCCTTGATTGGTGTAATTGTCGTCGGTTTGTTGATAGGCGTCGCAACCAATATTCGTTCATTCATTTCGCAAGGCGCTGCCTTGGCTGGTTTCGGTAACTCAGAAAAGTACATGGGAAAAGTACACTGACTCCTAATGTCTAAGGCAACTACAATACCTTCGCCTATCCTGCGACATATGTCTACATGCTTATACCTGCTGTTTGTTCCGTTGTCTATAGCATCATCTTAGCGTTGGATGCGAGTCCTCAGTATAGATCATGGCAACCGTCAAAAACACTGATGAGCTCCATTGCCCTGACTGCAGGCACTGTCTTCCTTTCCGCCGTGCTTCCCGCTGTACCAGGTGCTGACGTGATCACTGACCCTGACAGTGCATTACAGTGTACCTGGAAAGGTTACATGCAGTGGCGCGTCACCTTTGCCAATCCCGACATATATCCATGGGTGGTGAACATGGATAAAGCATGTGCCATGCTGCAAGTAGCAGACGCTTTTGCTTGGATACTTTGCATCGGCTGGTTAGCATTAGTCGCTCTTTACTTCCGTGCATCTCGTCGTCATCAAAGCCAAGGGAAGCAAGCTCCATGGCCCTTAGCAACGTTAAGCCGTGGCGAAAAAGAACTCACAACCACAACATATTGATAATAAACAATGTACATATACATTTCTTTTACTTAGAAATATGTATTAATCTCTACGTATTTACACTTGTTTCACCTATGCATCAATTCATCAACCAGTTGATGCATCATTGCCACATCCTCAGGATGGCTATGAAATCATAAAATCAGCAAGAAAAAGTCTAGGGATAGCACCAGTACAATACCTCTGACTCCATTGACGCACACTTTGTATTGCCTTCTGTTGTGATTCGACAGAGGATCGCTTTATGCTAATCTCTGTCTCGTCCGTCGCGCGCATATGCGCCACCTTGTACTTGTTGTCGTACGTATCATAGCGCAAGTTAAGAAAGCCGATAACCTACATATCCGCGTCAACATTTTGATGCTGCGAAAGATATCAATCTGACCTGGCCACAGAGGTCGCCAAGGGGTCGTCTAGCGAGCCGTAACTTGATCTGACAAAGTGCCATGCTATCATCTGTTGTAAGCAATGTCTGAAACCAAAGACTTCGACCCGTTCCTCGTCTCTCTAGCGTGGGATTACTCATATCTAGGTCCATCATTCTCATAAGATACAGCAGTAGTAAAAGAATTATTAGCTTACATAAAACGAGGACAGCCATGTCGATATCAGCGGTTTGGTCCACAGTACTAAGATCACTGCACCGAGTTACCTGCCGTAATACATATGCTGGAGTGGTGGACTGTTTGTCGACAGGGACAGACTCCCATCGAGTCAATCGAGTCGTTTTAAGATATAATCCAGGATATCGTTTCATTTTTGGCGAGTAGGGCTGAACAAAGAAGATTCTAAACCGATGCCCTTCGGTAATATCGCTATACGCGAGTTCGTTCGTGTTGGACATTAGGAGCGTGCAGATCGGTGGTGATGGCTGTTTGGATGACGGGTGGCTATCGCAGATACGAACTTTGAAATGGCAGGAAACTGTGCGTTGTCGGGTCGCAGTCGACTGTTCCGCATTCTGTGGCGCCTGTAAACTATCATCCAGATCGGCTGCCGTGAAATTGGGTATCCAGCCGTTGCCCACGCCATGTTTACTGTACATCAGTTCATGCCTCACTTCTTCTTCTTCGCGGGCGGTCCGCGTCATCGCTGTTCCATCTGCGAAAGTTTCTGTGTATAATAATGGGTATTTCCGGCAAATAATCACATCGATTGCAGTAACCATGCCTCCATCTTCAAATAATGAAGAAAGAGTTCGTGTGATAAGCCTATTGCGATGATATCCTAGTTTAGCGTCCCATGCAGCTGGAACACAGCCATTGGCTGAAATAGATAATAGCGAACCGGCACCACTGCTTGTCAATGGCGAACGAGCTGTTCGATCACCAACTAACTGCAGCTCTATGTTAAATGAAGGCTGGTAAAGTACTGTACGCGTACCTGCGCTCCCGTGATCGAAAGTTTATGACCTATTTTCAGCTTCCCACTGGCAATAGCCTTGTCTATCCTTGCGTCCACACAAGCAGATATCTGATACCAGCCATCCGTTAACTGCAGATGGTGCCTGTTTCCTACAAGAAGCAAATAAGAACTGGTGTACGTCTGAAACAGCTACCTACTTGAAGTCGCTATATCTGTTTGTGGTAAGGTAGCAGTGTTATTGCTCGGTCGTATGACATCTGCAACGGCCAAGATCATATGTTTCGTGGATATATCGTCTTGTTCGATCATCCGCTTTATCACTGAACGTTGGCCTAGATTCACCTCGCGCTCGTAACTATTATAGTTCGTTCATCTTCTTTCCCACGCTGTTATGCCTGAACTCACCGGTACAACAGCTGTTCAAGAATTTCTGTACGACTCCAACGCTCTCTACACCGGTCAGGAAAAGATCGTACCATGCAGGCAATCTTCCATACGATCCACCCGTAATGATTTGATACCCATCCTTCAGGAATCAGATGTGTGAGTGCGCCACCGTTTATCATGTCTTTTTCAGCTTCCTGCGGCCCCCACCCGTCAAAAGTATATAACTTTGCATTGTTTGCCGTTATATGAAGGATATCATCAGAACTAAAGAAAGGTATGTTAACCGACCATTGGGTTAATATTAATATATACGCCTACATTCCCATGCTTTTGAGATCTTTTTTTGTATACATTAGTGGCTTTCCTAAGCTACGAAGTTGTTTTCGTGACGTTGGAGCTAGACATGACAATAGGAGTTGGTACGATTCTGGTTACGCTTACGAGTACTACTTACGGTTTACGTCAAATACGCATGGACCCTTCGCTGAAACAGAAGATGGCTGACTTTTCCGCAAAGCGGCTTTGGTTAATTCAAGTTTGGAGGAAATGATTGGAGACTTGAACGGCTGTAGCTTCCTTGAAGTATTGGCCCGTTTTTTGGAAGGGAGAGAAGGGATTTGCTGGGACTTGGGGAGAGAACTAGCAGCAAGTGGATGCATACTTTCATATGAACGCTTTTTGCCGACCGTTTCTTTTAAGGGTAATCGATGTAACTCATCGGGTACCTCGTTACTGTTCAAAGAAGGTATTTTGAAAGAATTTGATTTCTCTGTATCTTTACTGAACAACGCAGCTGCTCGTTGTTTAGCTTCTTCAGATACAGTGATTGCCGTTTTACCGCCGCCAACACGAAATCCACCGTACTGAGATAGGACATTTTCGTGATTGAGATTGGGCAAGGCGGATTGCTCCGCGGTCTGTTTCTGCTCTTCATATGTTATAGTATTATTTTTAATTTCGTCCCGGGGAATCGCTGGCTGTGACGACAGATCTTTGGTCGTTTGCTGCGTGGAAGATGTATCATGGTTTCCATCATTTTCTGGTTTAAGTAATGCCATTGCATTACGAATTGCTGCAGCACTTGGAGGTTTAAGTGGTTTTCCTGCTGCTGTAGTGAACATATTCGTTGGTGGTATATCTTTCACTTCTCGATCCGGTGCTTTTGCTGATTGGTGTTCTACATCTTGAGCAAACATAGCCAGCGCTTTTTTCCGCGCTTCGTTGCCTGTATTTAACTTCTGCTTGCTGCCGGCGGTCATAAATCCTCCAAATTTGTTCAAGTTGAATTCGACCTGCTCGGGATCCATCTGATCGGATACAGATTTATCATTCTCGCAGGGCGTCCCTGGAGAGTCGTCGATATCGCTTGTCGTAGCTTCCTTGCTTTCTACACCTTGCACCATCGATAGTAAATCCACGTCAAATTCGATCCACATATCATCTTCATCTTCATCAATCGATTTATTTGTGGCGGGTTTGGGCGGTTTCGTGGGCAACTGTTTACATGTAATGGAAAGTTTTTCATGAATAGCTAAGAGGTGACAATAGTTAATAAGAACCCTTTTAGCTATTAGACGAACCTTCTTTACACACTTTATCGTCATAAACCAATGACGGTCGTTGATTAGAAACTTCTTGTAGCGTTCGTCGCGCATGAGACTTTACTGCTGCGCTTCTTTGTGGTATCGCATCGGTATGCACTTGAAATGCGTTTTCTTTTCCAGTACGGAAAGTGTTGCTCGGGTGTTTCCCATCACTGAGAGCGTGATGTAACTGAGTCCGTAATACATGTAAATTCAAATGATTCACGTACGTTTCACTTACATGAATGTCCCTGGCACGCGATTCGACAGAAACGATATTTTGAAGAAGCTGATCGCGAAAACCTTGAGAAAGGTTCTCCCAGTCATCAGGGAAATCTTCAGAATCACCACTGATATCCGTCATCTATGAGAAGAGAAAGGGGGGAGCAATGCAGAGGCTGTCTCGCTCAGACAGAAATGTTGATAATGCGCAATCGGGGATTAGACCCTTTTTTTTTTGTTACTGTGTTCAGTGATGCTTTTACGCCTTAACTTCCACCGAAGTATTTTTGGTATGCAAATATATAGAAAGTACTATGCTTTACACGTATATTTTATATAGACCATCCACGATACCTTCCAATTCCCGGTCTTCTTCTGGCCTTAATTCTCGCATATTATTACTATCTGCTACTTTGGTACTAGGTCCCGAAAAGGCCATTTCCTTCTCGGATTTTGTATCATCCGCTGAACGTGGCGCGTAGCATGCTGCTTCCCTTGATAATTTACCGATTGATGAAAATTTCTCTTTCGTATACGCCTGAAGATCCGAGTACGTCTTCTTCAAAGTATCGAATGATCCTTCCTTCCCTACCGGTCGAGCAGGCCATTCAATCGATGCTGGCTTGACAAGAAGAACAGATATTAATAATAGCTAGAGAAACAATGTCAGAGTTTCACGAAAGAGCAACGGATATGTCATACCGCAGGATAACATATTAATGAAAGGTTGGTCACATAATATATAATGTTATCACTCGTATATCCAAAGACAAACAAGATCGCCAAACGCCAAACGTACAACATCTTCTGGACAACCTGAAGTATATCAATCAATATAAATCCTGATGTTTCACGGTATAGTGGGTACCTTGTAAGCTTCCCAATGTTTTAGTCGAGCTCGTTCATGAACAAATGTCGCCGATACTTGCGGGTGCCAGCACGTCCAGGTAAAGGAAAATAGGGATGCACCAAAGAAGATTTGAGTACACTCAGAGGATTGCCATAAGCATTCCTTTTCTCCGAATCGATGCGAATACGGGACAAGGCAAGATATCGCTTGAACCACGTGCTTTATCAACGCAATCTCCTGCTTCGCGATATCATGTAACATTTCCACAGCTAGATCGCTCAGTCGCTCGTCGTGACACCTTGCTATGGATTGTATAACCACTTCTGTGATGTTGAAAACATGTGACTTGATGTTTGTTAATAGCTGTATAGATATTTTAAATGGAGGAGCGGGATATAAGGATGCTAAATAGATCATCGCTTCAGTCTATGCTCTCTTTGATCCTCCCATGTTACTCACCGTAAAGACATATTAAAAATGTTGCCATATGTAAAATAAACCAAAGGATTCCATGGAACCAGTACTGATACTTTGATGGTTTTTGTGGCGGTTTTGTTTCGAGGCTATGTCGTATCCTTTCATTTATGCGTCGCTGTCGTAATGCTGATTTTTGTTGTTCAACCAGTTCGTCCACTATGCCCTGGCAATCGTTACACAAAGGGTATTTCGCATGTAATGACGCTTTATACTGATCGGCTGTATTCACGCTATAGAGATACTGGGGATCCTGTAGTGTCGTGATAAGAAAAAGAGTGCGAAAAATGGGAATTGATCACTTACAGTCTCATCCCGAATATATTCACTCATGATTTGATATATCAAAGTCTGGTTTTGTTGACAACTTTCGCAGATTGTCCGTGATGGAGGTTTACGATAGCCACGACTAGGCGCAACTTTTGATAGGAAGTGAGCGATCGTATCAAAAATACTCATGGCTCCATGGTACCTGGATGGTTGAGAGAAGCATCGTACATGACAGGCAATGTGTCTACAATTTCGCCGTGCTGCAGGTGCCAATTATCAGTTTTATTGTGTTAGCGATAGTTGTCCTTGCCTCATCTTTTATGTTTGTATTTTCGCAAATGTTGCAGTACCAGTATGTTTCCGTTTGCTTACTTCCGGGCAACAGGTAAGAATCTTGGTTGCAGAACCAACAATTGACTTTTACTGGCAGATCGGTAACACCCAAAAGACCGAGTAATATGGTCCTCCATGAAGGTCGATTGTGTGTTACGTGTTTATTCATCGAGCCAAGAAAGAAAATAGAATAAAAAACATTTTCAGCTCCTTTTGCATCGGCGATTTGACTCAAGTCACGTCCCACATCGTATCGTGGAGAGTCTAATGTTCTCATCCATAGAGCCGTATCAGGTATGTCATTTTTGCGAAGCTATGTCGGGTGTTGCTACAATAGAAAACTATTGGCTTTTTCCCATGACTTTGCCTCTATTCGAAGATATTTGACGTTACTTCCAGATAAACTCTGCGCTTTGAAGTCTGTCTTTTTACGTTCATCCAATTCTATGAGTCGCGTGTCATACTCCTTCATGTTACGTTTGAGCCATTGATAGCCTCCCATTACCTAAGGCAGAGACAGAATTTCATTATCTCGTGCAAAGGATATGTTAAAGATAGGACCCGATTATTCCGTGGTAAACGTAGGATTCTTTGTCTCATACAAAAGGCGTGGCAATGATCGGATTTTCTTACATCGTGCCAAAAAGTGTGTTATCTCACGCGGAAAGCGTGGCGGTGATAGGGTACCATCGATTCATGCAAGGGACGTATCAGTGATCGGGTTCTTTTGACTCATGCAAACGGTGTCTCATGCAAAAAGTGAGTTGAAGATAGGTGCCTTTTACCTCACACAAAAAGAATGTCACAGATAACTGAAAGTGTTGCATATTTAAAGGGACCACTTCTTTTTCCTTTTTTTTTCCTTCTTCTTTGGCTCTGTTGGTACAAACATCCCCGGTACGGATGTCAACCTTTTATTACATATCCAGGATCACTCTTTTCTGTATGCCGTTTAGGCTGCATGACCGCTGTCCCGAACCGTCTTGGCCGTGTTGGTGCTTTATGCCCACACTCAAAGTACGTAAACGTTTTCACACACAATCAGTATTGCTCATCTCCCACAATAGATTTCCAGACGCTGTATCGTCCCAAGTCCTCTGCACGCCGTTCAAAAATGGCCGCTCCCAAGCCTAGGGTTTCCCCAACCTCTCGCCTCCCCCACCGAATCAGGTACGGGGCTTTGACCCCCGTTGATGGGCGGAATTACCCTTCGGGGTGAGTGAAAAGATATCAAATCAAGTTTCATTTACTAACCACGAATTATTTTTTATACTGCTCGAGTAAATTTTGCGTCCGCTAAAGGTGAAGTTCATGTAACTTGATTGATCTTCAGACGAAAGATTGATGTACTGATGGCCGCATACCTAAGATACTACTTATTTACCAAATTTCTACGCTAATCTATACAAATTTTGCGTCTATGAGGAACCACTTTTACGCTAAGAAAAGAATCAAGTATGCGTTCGTTAATAGATAAGTTGGCGACAAATTCACACACTACTTACATTAACGAGGCTCTCGATGGACGCGAAATTCATGTAGACAGCATAAAATTTGTTTATCGTTAGTAAATGGAATAATACTTGGATGTCGTTTTACTTACCCGAAGGGCATTCGCATGATTTCACGGGGGCCGCACCCCACACCGTGATGGGTGGGAGTGGGAGAAGAGGAGGAGACTGGCACTGAGGTCATACAGGCTAAACAATATATCAAAAGACATGAGTGATCCTGGATTTTACATGGATGTGTCTCCCATTAAAAGTACATACCGGGGATGTAAAATGAACAGAGCCAAAGGAAAAAGAAGGAAGGATTCATGCGTCCCTTTAAATACTATCACTTTACCCTTTCCGATTGGTGCGTTGGGAACATATTACAATGGACCAGCTCAATACATCTTTGATCTAGATGTGAAGGTATCTGCTTCTTTGCGCAAAGATCTACTGCTGCTCATCGCAGAATTGAGGTGGTGTCAATGCAAGGTAATATTTGGATGACGCGAACGTGTATTCAAAATCCAATACTATTGTTCTTTCATAAGGTACACCATCAATTCTGCTACTAGTTGAACATTAATACTATTTCCCAAAGTTCTATATCGCTGCTTCACGCTTGATGTGTTTGGGAATGTAAAGGTATCTGGAAATCCCATCAGGTTGGCGACTTCCCGCGGTGTAAAATAGCGTAATTTCAGGCTATGCAACAAACTAAGCATTTTTTCTGATTCACCATTAGCTTTGCATTGTAATGCTTCTTTAAACACAGAAGCCGTCTAGATGAATCCATGATGCGTGAGTTGACATTCAAAATATGTCTAAACTTACATCCGCTTCGGTATTCATTTGGAGGATGGAACCCGTGCCTTGAGCGTAATGGAAGTAGCCTTTTGTAAAACAACAGCTACGCCGACTGTCTGGCTTGACAATATCAAAAACATGACTATGCTTCTCTAGTACCTAATAGAAAAGTAATTGTTACAAGATATCTAAATCCGAAATCCGTTCTTGCCTTATCAGGGACCATGTAAGCGTCTGCGTTATCGAGGTGCTCAAGGTATATCGACACGGGCTCGATGGGAATAGATGATTCGTCAACCAACTGCTGCTCGTGTGCTATAGGATTCTTTCTTGTATCAATGAACTCGTTCGACATGCGCGATGATAAAGGGATGTAGTTCAGAATGGAGCTTGTCGGCGGTTGTGCAAAGATCAAAGGCCGTAGTTTTGCCTATCACAGTAAACAAAATCAGACATAAAGACTACGATAAATTATAAATAAGAATTACCAATAGGTAATAGCGCATGCGTGAGTTAGGTATCCCTAGCTGCAGGGGAGTCAACAAGAATTCTTGGAAGCTGTAATCGCATTGTTCCAATTGTTGCACAAGCATATCCCTAGAGGTAGATTCCTAACAATTTAGCTGCAATTAAATATGTGATTTACAGATCGCTCTCTTTTACCTCGAACCCTTTCACATTTTCCACGACGATATATTTTGGACGACGCTTCATATTTCCTAGGACGTCTAGCAGATGCAAAAAGCTCTTGGCTCGAGGATCCTCGCTGCCTTGCCGTAGTCCAATTCTTGTATATGGTTGGCAAGGCGGAGACATGGTCCAAACGTCAGCAGCCAAATTATCGTAATACTCCGTTGAAAGCGTCTCTATAAGATGCTGCAAAGAGATTCATGAAACTGTCATGCGCCACTATTGTTATTGTACCTGGCCAATCGATCCGGTGCCGAAGTTGTGTGCATACACCTACAGACATCCTGCCGATTATTTACCATGCTATTGTCGATCGATCCTACCTCATTTGACACTGTATTAATATCGAAGGCCTTGAGGATCTCATGATCCCAACCAGCCACGGTGGCAGCATAATGCTACGGCGGCCATTATAACGTTGTCCCAAGGTGCATGTGTAAGTGAATTACCATGCCTCCAATACCAGAGTAAAATTCCACTACTCTCAATCGTCCCATGGAAAGTGTGTAAGAAAGAAGCGTGGCGGGTGGCTTTGGGTTTGTCGGCGGATCTACTTTATAGACGAAATTGCAGTTTTTTGAATATACATTTGCGTCATGTAAATATTACTTTGCGTTTGTGCTCAAGTCAATCTTACGTCCGATATGTGTGAACTTTCGCGCAGAGAAGTAGACACCTTTACATCCGGATCAAAAGTGTATTGCGCTGGTCCATTGTAATAATCCCCACAGCTCCAATCGGAACGCGTAAAGCGACAGTATCTAAAGGGACGCATGAATTCTTCTTTTTTTTTTCTTCGGCTCTGTTTTCTTTATTACATCCCCAGCGCTTACTGGGATTGACTATACATGCAGGATTACTCATGTCTTTTTGTCTATTGTTCAGACTATGGTCGTTAAGAATCAAAGCCGGCTTCGGCCTTGCCCATCAGGTCTCGCCGTCCCCATCGGTCAAGGTGCGGGACAGGTCCCTACCCGTGGGTAGGAGTGCCCTTCGGGGTAAGCAAAGACACATCAAAACAGCTTTCATTCACTAACCGTGAATGTCATTTATGCAGCTCCGATAAACTATGCGTCTACCGAGGGCCTAGTTGGTGTAAGTAAACGTATGATCTTGTTGCCAATTCATTAACTCTCTCGGCGTAAAGGTGTGGAATGTCATTCAATAAGCAGTACAGGTTCCTGCAAAATTCGAATTTTGACTCTTCCCAGTTTATTACTATGTTCCTTGCCATAGAATTGCACGACTTTACTCTGATCAATTGCTCTAAGTTGGTAACTATATGAACTAAGGTATGAAGAAGACAATTAGTTTGTTCTAGCACTTTTTACTCTGCATGATCTAATTTCACGGAATAATCACCGGCTAAATTCTTTAAACCTAGAGCTTAACCAAAAAAAAAAAAAGCCCATTCTGCAGTCCAAAGAAAATACAGAAAGTATATGACGCGCCTATAGATACATCAAATAATGAAACGATCGTTAATGCAACAATTTGTCGCATCGTTGTACTCGATCTCCATTTTTGGTAGTCAGTAACACAACGGATCAAAGTCTCTACAAGGCAACTTCCTTTTGTCTCTCGGCCGTTTTCCAAAAGCATAAACTTCCCAAGAACATATCGCGCATGAATCCGTTGAAGAACTATTCCTTTTGGGATAGAACAACCGTAAACGATTACATAAGAATAGATCTGATTAGAAAATATAAAAAGGGAACATCGTTGGATAATAAAGTATCATCATTCTTCTTCTGTTATTCTATTGTTTCGTCTATTGTCCTCTGGTGATCTTGTTCTGTTATTTCAGATCCGGGATCGATACTGTCGTGCGCGCCAAGTTGTAGTCGCACAAGAACTTCTGTGTAATCGGGCAAGGATCCCAAAACAGCAAGCCATTGTCCTCTCGGCCTCTGCTCCAAAAAGAACATGTCTTCAAGGAACCTCTGCTCAGCAAATGACGGAGTGATGTATTCACTTCCATTCCATTTTTATATCTTCAACCGTTTTATAGATTACACATAGTTTAGAGAAAAAATATAAATACCAACTTTCATGGCGACAATAAAGCATTATCGTTTTTTACTCCCATTCTTATTCTTTATTGTTCCCCTTGATCCCCAGTGGGTTTGACCGTTTCCCGGAAGACAACTCAGATCAAGACATATCCACCGTTACGATAATACGACAAATTAACCAAAAAAAAATACTTTTTTTATAAACAAGAGGAAGTAAAAAATGTGAGGAGTGAGCGACTCGAACGCCCAACCTTCAGATCTGGAGTCTGACGCACTACCATTGTGCTAACCCCCCTCACATTTTTATTTAGAAGTATATAAATATTTGTGGCCTCCATCAAAAGCATCAAAATATGCTCTATTTAGATTCAGTTATTGTTGTGTCCAAACAACTCAATGCTACACAACAGTTCCCAATAAGTGTATCACACATCACTCTACTAAATTCGGTTATCTAGAGGGATTTTTTAGTAAAACAGTTCCTCGTTCTTTTTCACAAGAATAAAACAGTACACCGAGTCTCACGAACTTCACCGTTTCGACTTAGTAGATAACTGACATAACAGTTATCATAAATCCTGGTTCTGTTTTTCAGAAATAAACTCGAGTCTCATGAATTCTCTCATTATCCATCTTGACACCAACAGACATCTCATTTATTTATATGTGAGATCATAATATGATTTATTGAATTCTAAATTCTATTAATTATTGCAATCTAGAGATCGGCACGAACGAATATATTCGAACATCTGAATATTCGAATATATTCGAATATTTAGTAGGATATTCATATTCGTTCGTCAAAAGGAAGAATATATTCGTATTCATTCGAATATTTTTAAGAATATTCGTATTCGTTCGTTTATTCGTATGTGAGATCGTAACATGATTCATTGAGTTCTAAGTTCTATTAATCATCGCAATCTCGGCATACAAATTAAGCAAAAATATATAGAAGACAGGCAGCCATGAGTGCGCTATAATTGCCGAACTCATTCCAGAAGTCGCATTGTTCAAGTTAATTAGCATAATTGCAATGTTTATTGTAAGAAGACAAAATGGTAACAAAAAAGAACGGCACTAAAATAAAGAACAGCACTGAAAAAGAGAAAGGAGCAGTAGAAAAAAAAAAGAAGAAT